>PVHP010000696.1:0-131592 GCA_004024765.1 Zapus hudsonius
AGGCTGGAGAGATGACTCACCTGTTAAGGCATTTTTCCTGAAATGTCTAATGACCCAGGTTCAATTCCCCAGTACTCACATATAGCCAAGATGCACAAACAGTAGCTAGAAGTCTTGTATGCTGGGCATGGTGGTGCAAACTTTTAATCCCAGCTCTTAGGAAGCCCAGGTAGGAGGATTGCTGTGAGTTTGAGGCCAGCCTGAGACTACAGAGTGAATTCCTGGTCAACCTGGCCTAGAGCAAGAACCTACCTCAAAAAACAAACAAACAGGGCTGGAGAGATGGCTCAAGCAGTTAAGGCACTTGCCTCCAGTGTTCCTAAGGTCCCAGGTTCAATTCTGTAGGACCCACATATGCCAGACCCACAAGGTGATGGCCCTGGTATGTTCTCTCTCTCTCTCTCTCTCTCTCTCTCTCTCTCTCTCTCTGCTTGAAAATAAATAAATAAAAAAGCAAAAAAGAAAAAAAAACAAACAAAAATAGCAAAGGTCAACTGATTAAGGTTAAATGAGATGTGGTTTTGTTACCATAAAGGCCTTCATTTTGCTGTGTGCCCAATCCCCCATCACTCCTTGTTTTTATTCTTTCTCAACACGTTCATCCAGGACTATCTTCCTGCACTCTACCAATGCATTTTGGGGTCCCTGAGATAGTCTCACTGGAGTAGTTTCCCAACTGCCACACCGGACAACCTCACCCAGGCCAGATTTGTCTTTGCTCCAATTCCCTAGTGGCAGTTAGGGTTACTTCAGAGGGAGGATTGAGGCAGTTAGGGTGACTGGCCCCCTGAGAGTCAAAATCAGGAATGACCTTGGAATTGCCCTTGCAGTCTCCACTTTGCTAGAGATGAGAGAAGGATTGGGCCTCTCCTATCTCTTTCCTAAAGGAGTTACATAGATCTGTTTTTCCTAAACAACCTGAGCCCCTCCCTGGGAAGGAACAGTCCTGGTAAATTGAAATCTGCTCCTGACATTGGGGTTGGTTCAACTCAGCTCCAAAATTTGGCACCATGGCTAGTTAGCTCAGCCCCCATTCATAATTTATAAATGACCCCAATTTGGGTCACAGGATAGGCTTTACCCCTTCTCGCCTCCCTCATGGTGGGAGTTCTCTGTATTTCCTCCTCTTTCCTTCTCTAAATATAATAAAGTCTCTCTAAACCTTTAAAAAGTTTTGTTTGATAGTATCATCATTATTTTATTAAATCTCAGAAAAATTCTGGTGAAAGGACTGGAGAAATGGTTCAGCAGTTAAATGCACTTGCTTGCAAAGCCTGATGGCTCTGGTTTGATTCCCCAGCATTCATGTAAAGTCATATGCACAAAGTGGCATTTGTGCCTGGAGTTCATTTGCAGTATCAGGAGGCCCTGGCATACATACGTTCCCCCCTTTTCTTTCTCTCTCCCTTCCTCTCATTCTCTATCAAATAAATACACACACACACACACATATATATATATATATATAAATAAATTTTAAAAATATCTTTGTTGTCAATAATTAGATACATTGTATGAGCAAATCTTGTGATGGTGCCCCATTTCCCTCCTCTCTGTCCCCAACCCATTGGGATCCCTCCTCGGTGGGCATACTGGATCAGTCCATGGGGTGGAAGGCTATGAATTGCACAAGAGGTAGCCAGTTTGTTTTCCCTTTGTGTGTTATTGCTGAGGGGGGGGGCGATGTCTCTGGATATTCTCCCCACCATGGCTCTTACAATCTTTCTGCCCTCTCTTCTGCTCAGTTCCCTGAGTCATGGTGGGTGAGTTTTAAGTCTGCTTCATTGTTGAGATCTTAAGTGTCTCTGGACTTCTGCCTTGGGTTGTGTTGGGTATTGTTAGTGTCTGTCTCCAATGTCCTTTCATGGGTTCTCTGACTTGCTGTGGTGATAGGTCTCTTGTTTATCTTGCTACTTTCTCATAGGTTTCATTTGAGCCCTATATGATAGGCCAGGAGTGGTTCATCTCCTGCCAGGATGTCAGCCATCATCCCATGTCTTGTTGGTGGAATTGGGTTGTCCACAGTTCTTGCTGCCTTCTGAAAAATACAAACAGAATTTCCATGGGAAAGTGAGATCAGTCTAGATTAAAGGAGTGAAACATTGCTAATTTGACAAGATTCTAATGGGTGTAGCCTCTCTGTAGCTCTCTGGTAGTGGGAATTTCCTCTTGGAGCCTGGGTTCTTGGTTCCCTTAAGATTTTTGCCATGCATCCCAGTACCCGTTAAGGATTCCTTGCAATGTTTTTAAAAATCTTGGTGGAGAGGCTCAGTAGTTAAAGGTACTTGCTTGCAAAGCCTACTGGCCTGGGGTTCAATTCTCAGCCACCCATGTAAGCCAGATGCAAAAAATGGCACAAGCATCTGGTGTTCATCTGCAGTGGCTAGTGGCCCTGGCATGCCCCACCCCCACATGTGCAAATAAAAAAAAATCTTAGTGGAAAATTAAGTCTGATTGGTTCTCCTTTATCCTATATCGAAACTATAACAAAGAACTAGGGCTCCATTTGGCTCTGGTTTATCTGTCCTGGCAGGGTATGCATGTATGAGGCCAAAGAGACAGAGACCAATGTCTATCTAAATCCTTGGCACAATGCATGGTGATTGAGGCCCTTTGTAGCAAATTACCTGTCCTGGAGGCCTGGGAGGAATGGCCAGATGGATAGATGGGCAGAGCTGGGGCTCAGGTCTTAAGTTAGTGATGATGTTTTCTTTCTGTTACAGTTAATAAAGACAAAGATGGCCAAGGTCCTCATGCTGTCCAGCTATATCAGGTAAGGCTAGCAACTTTTCTTTCTTACTTACTTAGCACAAAACCAGCTCAGGACATTCTAGTCACCAGGTGAAGAAGCCCGAAAGTGGAAGGTCTGGAGCATAGTCACTGTCTCCCATAAGACTCTGGGCAAGTCCCTGTCCCTCTCTGAGCTTCAAATTCTTCATCTGTAAAACAAGAATCTATAATTAGATTGTTTAAACCTACAGTTTCAAAATACTGGTTTTAGTACCTCTTCACACTTTCAAAAAGATTACTGAGACTCAGAAAAACTTGTGGGTTAATCAGTTACTGTTTCAGACATGAAAGCTGAAGAATGTAGACACTATTTTATTATAAGTATTTATTTATTTATGAGAGACATAGACACACACAGACACACACACAAAGAGAGAGAGAGGGGAGAGAGAGACAGAGAGACAGAGAGAATGGGAATGCCAGGAACTCTCTTGTCACTGAATGAACTCCAGACACGTGCCACATTGAGCATCTGGCTTCAGTGGGTACTGGGGAATCCAATCCAGGCCTGCAGGCTTTGCTGGAAAGCACCTTCAACTCCTTCAACTGCTGAATATCCCCCCAGCCCTTAGACACTGAGGGTGTGGGAAGATGGTTCAGTTGTTAAAGATGCTTACAGAGTCTGCAGGCCTGGGCTCAATTCCTGAGTCACTCATATAAAACAGATGCAAAAAGGGCTCGAGCATCTGGTGTTTGTTGGCAGTGTAAGAGGCCCTAGCATGCCCTCCTGCCTACACACATGTAAATAAATGAAAATATGAAAAGATTAAAAACTATATTAGTTAATTTAAGATAATAACAAAAATTTATGTATTAATAACTATTTTCATGGAAAGTAGTTGTATTTTTCCAAAAAGAACAAATGAATGAGAAAAATAGCATCATTTACATTTTTGTAAACCTTGGCTTAATAGGATCACTAGAGCTCTTCACACATATCTTTAAGTATTAAGGCAATTTGAAGTATACAATAACAAACTCAAAGTTTCAAAAATTCTAGCTTTTGCTTGAAAAATGAATTTTATCGTTGGCAATAAGAAAGCAATTCCTCCTACCACAGTTTTGGAGATGGGACTCAAGGCCTCATGTATGCTGGGCAAGTGTTCTTCCACTGACCTATATGACCCTAACCTCAATTTTATTTTTTGAGTCCCAGGCTCACTCTGTTCATATTGAAGAAAATGTTTACTTCACACTCAAGGCTTAATTGTAAAAATGAAAATCGCGCGCGCGCGCGCGCGCACACACACACACACACACACACACACACACACCCCTACTTTAGCTTGTGACTTTGCAAGAACTATTGAACCTAGTGAAAGAAGAAATGTTTTATGTATACTTCCTTCTGCGCTACACAGACTGTTAAAAAGAGAAGGGTTAAAACAGAGTAAAAACAGTAATTCTTACCACTTCAGATCTCCAATGATTCCTACACACGTGAGCACTTGAGACATACCCAGTTGTTCTCAATGATGGCTATGTGTTAATCACTTGGAAACATTTTTCAAATTACCAGTGTAGGAGACCCCACCTCACAGATTCTGACTGAATTTATCTTATATGTGGATAGGTATATTATTCCTAAATAGCAGCCCAGGTAGACTGTAATGGCAGCCAGGTCTACAAACCACTGCATTGGATAATAAAATCCTGTTTCCTCACATCCTACAGAAGTAGGCTTTTGTGGTCATATGGCTATATCTGAGTCTCAAATCTAGCCCCAGAGCAGGCCCTCATGTTACTACCTCAGCACAGGTGAGGGGATAAGGCACCTTTTGTCAAACTAGCAACATACCTGGTGAAGGGCAGCTTCTGGGTTAGGAGAGAGCTCCATAGTCTGATTTCCTATGCTGAAATAGGGATTTCCACCTGCTTGTTTTACCGCAGGGTTTGGATGATAAGAATATTCTCATGTCTCATTTGTCCTGTCTATAACATAGGGATCATACTACTGGGATGTTGCATATATTAAAACTAATATTGGAAGTTTGGATATGAGGTGCTTTAATACTTTATCTTACTTCTAAGGTCTCTGTCTCTCTCTGTCTCTCTCTCTCTCTCATACACACACACACACACAGAGGCCAAGGTGTTCATGAAATAAGCTAATCACATTCATTATCATCAGGCACTGAACAAAATACCCAACTTATTTTACATGCTTAAACACACACATATTGTGATTGGTTAAACATATTCTCTCATGAGGACTACTCTAGAGTGGCTCATTAAGCAGAAAAGAAGCAGAGAATTCTGACTATTATTTGACACATGGGAGATAAAATCTCCCACACTCCTGTAGTTTGAAAGTGACAAGAACTTGAGGTATATAGTGAGGGCCATGTAGAAAGAAGCAGGAGAAAAGGCAGGGCCCTATGAACAGGGGTGTCACTGGAGATCCTTTGGAAATGTCAGTGGTGGTGAGGGGCTTTTGATTGATCAATAGAAGTAGGAGGGAGGAATCTAGAGGCCCTTGGAGGAGGGGTGACAAGAAGGTACAGCACTGTGTATGGGATGGTGATTAAAACAGTAACTGGCATTTAATGTGTGTGCACAGTTAGTCTCTGAGTTAGATGAGTGCTTTATATATTGTTTCTTAGTTTTCATCAATCCAATCATGTAGGTATATTTTATCCCCTTTGTAGGGGTATTCATAGGAATTGTCCATAATTAATAGGGATACTCAGAAATTGTCCATAATTAGTCAATAGGGATATTCAGAGAAATTATTCATAATTAATCAATAGGATATTCAGAGAAATTGTCCATAATTGTATAGCAAATACAGGCACACATAGAATTTGAATTCATGTTAGTAAGACTCTTAAGGGACCTGGCCCAACTGGGAAACAGATTTAGGAGTGCTGGGCCATGGTGCTGGCCTGGGGGCTGCGGAAGATTTCAGAGAACCTTCAGAAAGCCAGTGAGTGGGCCGGCTGGTGTTATGTAAGGCTGATTCTGTCATATCCACTCACAAGGCTCTGCTTTCTTTCCAAAGGTTGGTGCATTCTTTTGAAATTCCAGAGCTTCAGTCTTCCCATGGACCAAGGAGATGTACACTACTTAAAATGGCTTGAGGAGACCATGGAGGAGAATTAAACGGAGGAAAGTTCTTGCACAGGCTGCTTGCTGTCTCTAGCCCTCAACTGTTCTCTGAGGAAAAGCAGGCCTTTCTTCTACCTCCCAGCATCTGTGTGAGCACAGAGGTGTTAACTGACCTGTGCAAGCTGAAGGTTTGAGGTTTCCAAGGCTGGAATCAGCCTGGCCAGTCATATCTATAGGAACCCTGTGGGATTTGTCTCTGAGTGCTGCATGGTTAGAAGTGACCAGAGGGTTGAGGGTGAGGGTGCTTATGTGCAGGGACTGTGGGGAGGTATCAGTGAGGGTGAGATCTGTTACCTTTAGGCACTAATGGCCCAGGTTCAATTCCCCAATACCCATGTAAAGCCAGATACACAAAGTGGCACATGTGTCTGAAGTTCGCTTATAGTGGCAGAAGGCCCTGGCATGTTCATAGTCTCTCTCTCTCTCTCTCTCTCTCTCTCTCTCTCTCTCTCTCTCTCTCTCTCTCTCTCTCTCATCTCTTTCTCTTTATCTCTCTCAAATGAATAAACAAAAATATTTCTAAAATGGGATGGATTGTAGTGGTGGAATTTCAAGAGTCAGCAGGATGATTTCTCCTAGGCTTTTGTTGCTCCTGAGCCTTGAAGAGACAGGACTGGGAATGGGCTTACTGAACATGTGCATGACACGGGACTGTTCGGGTACTGACCTAGCTTGTGGGTTGGAGGAAGTCTTGATTCTTGGCTAGCCTTTGTAGGACAAACTTCCAATGGCCCAGTGCCTTGCCCAGTGGGGACATAGGTCCTGAGCCCTGGGAACCTGCTGCATCAGTGTTTTTCAGATTTGCTACATAGAACCCCAGGATTCACAAAGGTACCTCTGAGATTTCTCAGTTGGAGTGAGGGCAAGAGGCCCTCACATACACTGCTACCAGGGCAACTGTGCTTTTTAGTTGTTGAGCTCCCAGGGCTGGAGAGATGGCTCAGCCATTAAGACACTTCCCTGCAAAGCCTAACCACCCACATTTGAGTTCCCAGTACCCACATAAGGCCAGGTGCACAAAGTGGTGCATGCATCTGGAGTTTGTTTGCAGTGGTTAAAGATCCCTAGCACAACCATTCTCTCGCTCTCTCTCTTCTTTCTCTCTGCTTGCAGATAAAAACATATTTAAAAAGAAAGATGTTGAGCTCCCTTACATTTGTTTATGAAAGTTTTATTAAGTTTTCAAATTACTGCTGTGTCTCCATATTATGGCTTATCAAGGAAAGCCAAAGTGCATGAGGTCCAGGATTCTGCCCAGCACAGCTGTGGCTTCTCATGCCATGCCTTGCTGTCTGCTCCATGGATTTCTGGTGAAGGGAGCAGGGGAGGCAGGATATATTGACCCCCAGTCAAAGAGAAAAAGGGAGTTGACCCAGGCCCCCTCCATGAATCTCCATTTTGGGGTTCCCCAGGCAGTTGGGGGTCAGGGACCCACACAGCCATGGTATCCTGGTCTCTCGTAGAGGGAGGCAAGCTGCTGACATGTGCTATGCCTCTCCCACCTTAGTGCCCTAATATATCAAGTGGTGATGGATCCCCAGGGCCCACTGCAAAGACCTGCCAGGGACTGCAGGTGTAGGGCCTTCCAAAAGTCCAGAGGTTGCCATTGGTGGTTTTGAGGACTTTTTGAGGAGAGGAACAGAGAATGCTTGCAGATATATATCTGGCTTTACAGCAGATGTTTCTGATACATATGCAAATCTTGTAAATTACTTAAAATGTACTTGGTTCTCACATGGGCTATCTATTGCTTTGAGGATAATGTCCAATCTGGAGGTTTTCCATCATCTCCTTTGAGCCTCTTCTTCTCTGGCAAATGAATGGCTCCACCACTAGCATTCCCGTGTTCATGCCATCCTTTCTGCCCGGAGTGGCCTTCTGCCTGAATGCTTGGGAAACTTGGCTGTTCCCTTGTAAGGCCGTTCAGGCTGGAATCTCTCAGCCTTGTGTGCCTCAGTCAGCCTGGTGGTACTGTGAGGTTCCTGAGGTCAGAGTAATTTCTGCATCTTTTTGATCTCTTGCAAAGGGATGTATTTCCTAAGTTGAGGTTACAGATATTTAAATAAATAAACCTTTCTCTACAATCTAAAGTTACTTTTAAGTTATGAAATTGGCAAAACCCAACTGATTTCTCCTTGAACTTTCTTAAAGCGGGACTAACTTCAAAAGGAAACTTTTTATCTGTGGCCTTCATTGGTTCATTTTCTGTGCTTTAGTACATCACAATAAGCTTTCTCATCAGCCTGCCGTGGCTTCGATGCCAAGTTGACTGCTACAGGCCATGGCCACAGGAGGAACATTTGCTGAGCACCAGCTCTGTTGGCCAGGTACTATCCTAGCTTATCATAATCAGCTTTTTGAAGGGGTAGTCTCACTCTAGACCAGGCCGACCTGGAGCTCACTCTATCCCATATTAGCCTTGAACTCATGATGATCCTGCCTCAGCCTCCTGAGATTAAAGACATGAGCCACCGCACCCGGCTCCCCTTATCTTATTCTTGTAAGATCTTTGAGGTTGGCCTCATTCGTCATCCTGATTGTGCTGGGGAAATGTGAGACTAGGAAGCATAGGACACTCAAGTAAAGGGAGAGCTAAGATGTGAACCTGCGTCTTGGATCCTAAACCTAATGCTTTCTGCCATTCATTCAAAGAGGCTGGGTAAATCCCTTTGAAGGTCACAGACCCAGAGAACCTGCAGTAGACAACCACAAAGGAAGTGATCATTCTATGAAATGTTGTCAGTCGGCCTGGCTATTTGCATATCTACTGAAGTGTACCCCTCCCCACAGATCTATAGGTTGGTGATACACTCCACAGATGAAGGAAGGCTTCAGGATCTTTTAGTGTCTGTGTGACTCAAGTCTGCACTTTGTGGCCACCATCTTACAGTCCCTTCCCAGAATGATGCTGGTGTCTCCATGTGAGAATTTCTTTCCAGCATTTCTTAGGAAATGTATCGTTTTGATCCAGTCTCTAAAAAAATCAATTGAGGAAATTAGAGAAAATATAATTATCCTTTGACTACTAAAGCTTACTCATCTAGAAACACTACAGGTTTGAAAGAATCCAATTTTAGCTGGATGTTGTGACAGACGTCTTAAGTTTGAGGCCAGCCAGTGCTACATATGGTGACTCTGTCCAAAAAAGCAAAAAACAATCCACCCCCAAGAAAACACACACACAGCCCTGCAGAAAATACTGACATAATGCCATGTCCTGAGTTGGCAAGAACCAACGCAGGGGCATGGCAGGGAGAACGATCACTAGCTGTCAGAAATGTGTCTGACCCTACCTATTGCTACCACTAAAATTTTTCTTATAATTTTAGACACATAGTATACATTGTACTGATTCTTTTTTTTGTTGTTTTTCAAGGCAGGGTCTAGCCTAGGCTGACCTAGACCTAGGCTGGTCTTAAACTAAGGAAAATTCTTCTACCTCAGCCTCCCAAGTACTGGAGCTAAAGGTGTGTGCCACCATACATAGCTTCTTTGTACAAATTCTATGACTGGTGTTCCAAGGAATAAATTTTGGAAGAAAAATAAATTATTAAACTGGAAATTTAGACACAATTTTATCTGCTGTTATTCCCTATCCAAATGCTGTATTATGTGAATACTACCCAAATGATGTTTCCGGTCACTTTCCAGTCTCTTCCTTATGGGTTATAGTTTTTTGTAAACACTAAGCTTAATGTGGCTCCACACAGAACTTTTCTCAGGTGCCTATAGTGAGGAAAGGAATATGAAGTATTTTATTAGATAATGATTTAGAGGAATTTTGGAGAATTCTAACTTCTTGTTCCAAGTTTCTAAAGGGAAATGTTTTCTCATCTCAGTAGAAGAAAGGTCTCACATTCTGAACTCTGGCTATCGGGATGGGGATACTGCTGAAAATGTGTTGGGCGGGGTTGGCAAAAAAATGAGGTCCCACCACCCAAGAGGCCAACAATAAAGCTAGAGTCAGTTCCTCCAGCCACACAAAGGCTGGTGATCCAGTTGGTTTTCAAAGAGAAATTTTACATTGCAAAACAGACATATGAATTATAAATTTAATATAACAAATGTTATTAAAAGCAGCAATTCAAAACCATGTTTCTTTTCAAAGGTGCACAGAATTACAAGGTCAGTTGACAGTAATGCAGCTATTATCTTGTAGGGAGTCCGGTGACCTGGTTGGGCCTGTGCTTTCTTCTTTAGTGGGGCAGCACCTTTCATCACTGTTCAGCTCCATGGACCCGGAGCTTCTCTGGAGCCTATCAGTGAAGGTACAGATACACTGGAGCAGACCTCGCTCTCTGGCTATTGCAGAAACCTGGAGACTAGACCTTGAGGTTGTCATAAAGCCGGACCGGGCCCCACCCCTGCTGGGCTGGGAGCTGGCTTCTCAACTCTTCTTCCACCCTACCTCACTCAAGAGCCTTAATGGCAGCAGCTGTGAGGCTGAGAACTGGGCCCGATGCCCACACGCCTGCCTGGACCATGGCAGGGAAGCAGAGGGAAGTGGGCAGGCTGTGCACAGGATATAAGGCAAAGGCACTATAGTTGCTTCGGTTTAAGGCAGGGACATCTAGCCTACCTCAGGGACACCCTGTTTGATCACAAGTTGGGAGGGGTCAGTTCCTCAGGCCTGCCGTCCCACTACAGCCTCTGTTCTATCCACCTTTGCCTTCCAGCTGGCAGCCTTCAATATCCAGCCAAGCCTGAGACCGTGTAAGTGGTTGGCAAGACTAGTCCCAATCTGGTGTCCCGATCCCCCCAAAGGCACTTATTTCCATTTCCCAATCAAGTGAGTCAGTTTCTAATATAGAAGCAGCAAAAATAAGGGGTCCTTGCCCCCTCTGAATTTTTCCCTCCAAATGGGGCTGAGTTTAAATGTCCCTTCTAAGATTCTGTTTATACCCTCAATGACAAGCTTTCTTTTGAGGGGACAAAATGACTCAGCCCCTTGAAAAATCCCAGCTTATCCCCAGAACTGATTATCAGTGTCAGAGCAAGGCAGATGATACACAGCACAGTGTGCATTACTCTCTGTGCTTCCCCATGGGTCCAAAGCTGGCTCACAGGAGGGGAAGGGAACAAGGGCTGGGCTTTGGTGTTAGTTGTAGCATGTGCCCATGGAAAAGGCCAAGAGAGGCAAAGGTAGAATCTAAGCTGACCCTGTGTGGCTGTGTATGTTTACACGGTGTGACGACATGTGGCGTTTGGTTGAGTGGTAGGTCTGAGATTTAGCTTGACATGGCTCCTCATTCTCCCTCTCCCTCCTCCTAGTTTTCAGGTGTACAAGGACCTCTCTATCCCAACAAGACCAAAGCTGCTCCATGACAACAGTGAAGAAGTATGGCTAGGAACAGACAAATGTCTGGAATCTGTAGAGCTGACTCTGGCAGCCTTCCCTCTCAGGCTTTATGAAGGATCCTGATGCTGGTTAGTTCAGCAGAGACCCAGCTCATTGCTCTCCAATCTCTGCCATAAGCTTTCCCAGAGATCCTCACAGACTCCTGAAGTGAAGATGGGGGGGGGGAACTGGCAGGAAATCAGAAGAGAGAAGTTCCACCTTACTCCTCTCTCAGGAGTCCCTGTTCTTAATGAGGTCCCAGTGAGAACTCATCCCCATCGGTCAGGTGTAAACAATATCCAGTGAGGGACAAATGTGCACATGGAAGATGTGTAAACACACTAACACTCCAAAGGGGTTGAGGTGAAGGGATGGAGAATTGGGGACAAAGAAAAACAGATCCAGGGGGACACGAATTCAGAGGAACAGTTTGAGGGTGTGAAGTGTGTGTTGAGACACCAAAACCAGAACCAGTGGGGGCCGTAAGAGACATAGGCAATTAGCACAGCAGCACAAGGGCCTTGGCCTGGTGGGCAGTGGCAGGGGCTTCTGCCAGGCACTTTCGGCTCTGTCCTGTTTCCCTCCCTGCCCCCAGCCTGGAGAAAACAGGGAGCCTATGGCTTCTGCTGTCCCTCCTTTGGTTTTCAGGGCTCTGAGCAGCCCTTAAGTGGTGGTCAGTAAGGGGTGGTCCCTTCCCACTCCACCAGGTACTGAACCTTGCCCTCTGGCGTGACCCTCCGAGCCAGCACTTGGTACTTCTCTCCACAGGCTAACCGCCCGGCTGCACCAAAGTAGTTGGTGATGGATGACTTGAGGTGAGACAAGGACGAGTCATCTTCACTGATGCTCTCAAACGTGTGGCTGTCAATGCCTTCATCTGGCTGCTCAGGGAATGAAGCCCCCTCTGCACTGCTGTCTGAGGGGCAGCGTCCACCCTGCTCAGCTGCCCGCCGCTTTGCCCGCAAGGGCATGTACGCTTTGGCTGCCAGCTTCCTCTTGCGGCTGCCCACTGTCCGCCTGTATCAGGCAGAGAAAAGGAAGATGAAGGGAATGACATGAAACAATAGTAATTGTGTCATGGTTTGATCCAGGTGTCCCCCACAAACAAATGAATGTGTTCTGAATGATCGATCCCCAGCTGATGGCAGTATGGGTTTTACAACCTCGCTGGAGCTGTGTTGTTGGGGGTGGGCTTTTGGGGGTTGTAAACCAACTTCCCCTTGCCAGTGTTTGGCACACCTTCCTGCTGCTGTTTCCAGTGCTGTGGCAGAGGTGATGTCCACCCCTCTGCTCATGCCACCGTTTTCCCTGCCAGGACGGAGTCTCCCCTCGAGTCTGTAAGCCAAATAAACCCATTCCTCCACAAGCCGCTTTTGCTTGGGTTCTTTCCATGCAGCAACTAGAAAGCTGACCGCAACAAATTGATTCCTCACCCTGACAGTCCCTTAGGGATCAAGCCCTGGACATAGATTGTCTCTCTGGATCCTCACAACAGCCCTGTGAGCAGGGAAACTGAGGCTTTAGGCAAGAAACCAGCTGTGGAGTCTAGGAGCCAGGATTCAAACCTGAGGATGTCCAACTTTTAAGCTTCTGCTCTTTGTGTCCAGAACCTAGGTGGTCGAAGGCTATGTCACTGCCTGTGCAGAGGCCCTGCTTACACTGCCTGGTCCAAACAGAAATAGGAACTATAAAGGATCTTGTGCCACACAGGCACACATGGACACACAATACAAGGTGCATAGGATCAGAGAAATGGAGGCCAGGACCTGAAGCACTAGTGCGAACAAAGAAAAGGAAGAAATGAGTTGGAAGTACAGGCCTCAAGAGGTATAGCTCAATGGTAGAGTACTTGCCTGGTATATGTAGCCAGACATTACGGATGTAACAGCAGAGAAAGACACCTATACAGATGTGTAGAGGCAGAGAAAGTCTTCTAGTACACTGTTAATTCCACTGTTTCAAGGACACACTGTACCCTAAAATACAGTGAGAGGAGCCCAACTGCAAAAGAAACGCTGGCCCCCATAGCACCACCGTTCCATGGTGCTGACCACTAGCTATTGGAGAATTCTGCTCCTCCCATACCGCGTTCTCTGCCTCTCAAACAGGCTTGAAACACACGGTCAGGAGCCCTGCACACCAGAGGCACAGTCATGGTACACAGAGGCCAAACAACCCCAGAATTGGAACCATTAGTCCAGAGATGTGATACAACATCCTGCACTAGGTACTGAGCATCCCAAGGGGAAGGAACCACAGCAACTTGAATGCTACCTGTCCTTTGTCACCTAAACTCCCGTGACTTGGAACAGAGGGTCCCAGGGTCAGACTCACAATTACAAAATATGGAGACCCCCCCAGCCTAAGAACCTGGGTTATGGAATGGACCTGTATCTGGAAGTGGGAGGTGAATGGGCTGAGGACTGGTATCACTTGCAAACTTGAGAGACAGATCTTGCAGCTCACCTGGAGTCATAGGAGAGGCTGGTGGAGGCCGAGCCAGAGGTGCTGGCAGCATCGGTGAAATCCACATCTGAGAAGGTCTGGCTTGAGCTGGCACTGAGAGGGGGAGAGAGAACTTGCTGCCAGCCTGGCCCTGTCAACCTGGCTCTCAAGGTCCCCTGAGACCACTTTGATATGCATCCATCATCCCAGCAAAGGACAATGCCAAGCTACTCACCCTCACGCCTGTTTGTCTTTTTTTCCCTACCCATTCAGCATTCAAAGCCAGGAAGTAAAAATAAGTAAAAATAAAAATAAAAACTTTCCCTGGTGGTGATGGACACACTGGTGACATATTCACTATCTACTAGGCCCTTGTGCAGCATTACAGGTTCTTCCATCTTGCTTGAGGAAAACAGGTTTGCCGTTTAAGGGATTTAGTCACAGTGAGGCAGCTAGAACTGGTGTGCAGGGTCTAGAGCTCTATCTTTAAATCCCTTACTCCTTCCTCCATGAAATCTGGCTAGCACTGATGACCATCAGTGACTTTGGGAGTAAAATGATAAAAGATGCAGTTCTTGTCCTTGTGTGTATACTCGTATGGGTGCTGTGGGCGGAACGGGGGGGGGGGGCTCCCACGCAGCCTGGGAGGGCCCGTGAGGGCTTCCTGGAGGAAGCAGTGCCCTGGGTTTTTAGATGGGGAAGGGCAGGGCAGAGGGAGCAGTGTGAGCACAGATGAGGAGACGGTCAGAGTGAGGTAGCCCAAGGCTTGAGGCAGAAATTGGCAGGAGGAGGCTAGAGAGGTGGAGGCACAGCTCTGGAGAGCAAGGAGCATGATGCTGAAAGCTCTAGTGTACAAAGCCCCTCAGCAGCCACGTGCAGTAGACTTTTCAACTGGAGTTTCAGAACGACCACAAGGGAGCTCCCACCACCTCAGGATGCTTTCTTCCCTGCCCCTTCCTGTGTGCTGGGGGATGGAGGGAGCTTCCTCTCCCAGGCTCCAGTGTAGCTTTGTCTGCTGGGCCCCTGATCAATACCTTTTTAAACTCTGAATTTCATCCAGGCTAAAGTCGAATATGCTGGCCAAGTGATGGTTGGTGCTCCAGGCTGAGGTGAAGTCACTCTGTAGACACAGATGAAGAAGACAAGCCGAGCTAGTCAGCAAACCGTACTTGTCTCCCCCAAGCGACTTTCTCCCCAGCCGAGAGAGGGCCACATGGGCTGCCTGCTGTCCAGCCTGGCTGCTAGGGGCTACACTCTCCCTAGGGTAAGGCCTGTCACCTCCTCTTTACTCCAAATCCTGACCAGAGAGCCAAGTTACCTTGATTCCTGCCTTGGCTTCATCTATGGCTACCTAAGTGGCCTTTACTTCTTACGAAATGGAGACAATAACCATTAGCCTGCTTCACTCTGAGATGTGTCAGGGAAGCAAAGTTAGAGTCCATAATGGTTGTGGAGATATAAACTGTAAAGAGATGTGGCATTTTTAACACTACTGCCCACAGGGGCTTCAGTAAAGATGTGAGCCTTAGGCTGGGCTTGGCCACTGTCTTGAGGTGTGGCCTCAGGGAAGTCACTACCCCACACTTCCCTGTTTCCCCGCTTTACCCCTGGTTTGTCTTAACTTTGGGAGATAAAGGAATGGTTTTAGGGTGCTTGGCCTTTCCTTATTTCTTTGTAATAGAAAATGTGACACAGTAGAGAGCCCTGGGCCTGGGGACATTGTTCTCTGGACAGGACCCCTTATGTGTGCTGGCCCTGCACATGGGAGGGACTGGAGAGTAAGAAAACCAGGAACTAACACTGGGAATAGCATCTTCCAGCAAAAACTTTGATCTTTTTCTTCTATAAACTCGCCTTTTCTGCTGCTGGAATTCGTGAGGCAACAAACTGTGGAGACAGAAAAGGGAGAGGGTGGCCCAGTCAGAGCCCGAGGGCCAGGGGGTGCTCAGAGGGAGGAGCCTCAGGTGTGCTGGGACAGGGGCCAGTATGGGGTGAAGGCTTCACTTGGCCAGGGCAGAGGATCCTGGAGAGGGTGTCGTCTGGAGCAGTGGGTGTGGAAGGGCTCTGGAGGGTGGGATAAGGCAAGGTGCTTCCCTGGCATGTGCCTCTAGATGCCCTGCTGTGATGCCCCTGGGAGGAGGCTCTGCCTGGCTGGGAGGGGAAGGGCGACTCACCCCCTTCCACTTCCCTTCGTTTTACCCATCACTAGCTAACACAGCACAGCCGGGGTCCCAGGATCAAGCTTCCTATGAGCCTCATTGGTTGGGTGAAGTCTAGGAGCCACTCACTAGCCCTCTAAGGTGCCTACAGCTGGGACCAGCTGGCTCCAGACTTATGTGAATGACATCACATTGCCTAGCCTTCTACCATTTGCTGGACCGGGGAGCTGGGGACAGAGAACTGAAGGCAGCTGCAACCACAGCCCCGGGACCTCAGCACTGACCCAGGCTTGCTCTTTCCTCTTTTACGCAGCAGCAGCTGAGAGACCCTGCTCTCACTGGGCACCAGCCCCTTGTCGGGGAGCAGCTTTCCCGGTGGGTTGGGTGGAACGCGGATGCGCAGGCGAAAGATGCACTTCTTCTTCTTGATCTCCTTCCCACACAGGAACCTGGCGTGGGTAGGAGAGAGGTCCAGGTTGTGAGCCTGGCTTCCAGGGAGTGTGACTAGGGGTCACCAGGCCCTTCTGCCTCCCTGCACACAAAGCTAACCCAAAGTGGCCTCTGCTGGGTGAGCTTCCCCACCCCTTGCACTGAGAATGTAGCAGAGCTTCTCCATGTCTTTCCTTCTGTGTGTGGTTCTTGCTGTTCCTCTCTCTTTGCTTCTTGATCTCAACCAGCCTCAATTTACAAGCATATAGCCAAACTCCTGTGACCCCAACACTAGTGTCACTTCAGCCTATTTTCTCATCTGGATGCATTTCTGGGCATTGTCCACCTTTCAATACTGAGTGGAGCCAAGAGGCTTCCGAGGTAGCTCAAAACCAGGCCTGCCCTTAGGGAGCTTACCACCCAGAGGGCAAGAAACCTTGTCCTCAAGAGTGGGCCGTGCTGGGCGTGATGGCGCACACCTTTAATCCCAGCACTCAGGAGGCAGAAGTAGGAGGATCACCATGAGTTCAAGGCAACCCTGAGACTACATAGTGAATTCCAGGTCAGCCTGGGCTAGAGTGAGACCCTACCTGGAAAAACAAAAACAAAAAAAGAGTGGGCCTTGTCTATACCCCAAATCATTGGAAAAATGTAAGAGGGTCATTTAGCTAGAGGTTTCTAGAAAGCTTTCACAGAAGAAGCAACCATGTCTTATTCCCTCTGTGGCCTCAGAACCTAGACAGATTCTGACACAGAGCAAGCAGTACTTGTTGATAGAAGACATGGATGAAGGCAACAGGAGAGCATCCCAGACAGAGGGAAGACAGGGGCAAGACCATCAGTACCCCAAGTGTGCTGGTGCGTGTCGATACTAGCATCTCAGTACTTGGGAGGCTGAGACAGGAGGCTCAAGTATTTTATCCTGGGCTAAAGAGTGAGAAAGAGCTGGCTGAGGAGCCAAGCGCTCAGTGGTGCTGCCTGGCTCCCTGAGTTCATAAAGCAAAGGGACAATGACAGAAGGTAGATAGTGCCTGATCATGAAGGGCCTTGGATGCTGAGAGGAGCCCACACATTCCCACAAAGTGCTGGTGGCAAGGAATGAGGCTTACTTTGAGCTGAGAACTTGGAATAGGAAGACACAGGTTTGGGGACCAATTAGGTAGCTGAGACCCACCTAAAAGATACCTTCTTTCCCCTAGGCCTTGCTCAGCTTCCCAGTTGGCTGAATAGAATTTGCACCCCCCCCATGGAACTGAGCCCAGACACTACTGAATCACAGTGCTAGGGAGTCTTTGCAAAGGAAGACCCCTGTGTCGCTTGGGTCCCTAGATGGTGGAAGGGGGGGAGGGGTGAATGTGGTCAAAGAGAAGGGGAGGAGTGAAGGCAGGGAACACAGCTTGAGCAAAGGCTAGTGTAGGAAGACATTTAAAACTGAACTCATACCTATCAGGAGCCTGCAGCAACCCCTCTCTCCTTGCACTCACCGGCTTTTGTAACTGTTCAGAGCACTGAGGAGATGCGGTCCTCGATCCGTCACAGGGGTGCTGGTGAGCTAAAGGGAACAGCCAGCAGGACATTTAGACCCAGGCTTGGAGCATCTGAGGAGGCTCCAGCCTGGCTCTTCCTCATAGCTCCTGATGCTTCCGAGTTCTCCTGGTGAGGACCACTGACTTACACCATGGTCCCACACAAGCCTTTTCACCTCTCAGAGCTCATTTTCCCACCTACAAGTGGAGATGAAAACTCCTGGCCTAAACATATCAGGAGCCTCACAGGGCTGGGATGTAGGCTGATAACAGAGTGCTTGCCTACCCTGGGTTCCTTCTCTCTAATCCTCAGTGCTACCTCATGGGATCTATGATACAGATGTAAGGCCGGACAGATAAGAACAGAACTTCACATCCAGAAACATTCGCTATGGCATTGTTTCTAAAGGTAGACAAAGAGGAAAGAAACTATGCCCACTGGGAAAGAAACCAGTATATAATGGCCAAAGTCAATGAAGCCAATTAAAAAGCTATGAAAACTTTAATACTCTGAAAAGTATCTGTAATACTAACTAAAAAAAAAAGATTTAAAATAGCATATACTGCGTTATCTAAAACATGAAAACCAGAAAAAAAGAGTGGGGAGATGTACTGAAGTGTTATTTCTAGTTGTTTCTGGGTAGCATGTCATGTGATAATATGGGTTTTCTCTTGGGGTGTGTGCGGTATGTGCACATATGTGTTTAAATGTGCATACCCCATACGCACATGAGGGTCTTCCTCTAGTGCCTTTCTACCTTACTTCCCTGAAGTTCCCCCCATTTTTCAGTTAGACTGACTAAACCAAGGAGTCCTAGTGATCGTCCTGTCTCTGTCCCTTCAGCACTGGGGTTACAGGCATGTGTGCCATGCCCAACTTTGTACATGGGTACTGAGGATCAAGTTAAGGTTCTCTCACTTTAGCCCAGGCTGACCCAGCACTCACTCTGTAGTCCCAGGCTGGCCTCGAACTCAGTGATCCTCCTACCTCTGCCTCCTGAGTGCTGGGATTCAAGGTGGCTCAAATTCAGGTCCTTTTGCTTACACAGCAAGCTTTCTTACAAGGCGAGCCACTCTCCTAGCCCCATAATATGGATTTTTTAAAAGTATAGTTCTGAATGGTTTTTGACAATTTTTTTCTGCTAGGAACATAAATAGTTTTTATAAGCCAGAAAAGTTACTTAAAAAACACTAACTCGACCAGGCATGGTGGCACATGCTTTTAATCCCAGCACTAGGGAGGCAGAGGTAGGAGGACTGCTGTGAGGCGGAGGCCAGCCTGAGACTACAGAAGGAGTTCCAGGTCAGCCTGGGCTAGAGTGAGACCCTACCTTGAGAAAAAAAAACCCAAAACTGACTATTATCTTTTAAGGATTTATATTTATGTCTTTTGAAAAATATTATTTATTTGTAAGCAGAGAGAGAGAGAAAAAAAGAGAGAAAATGGGTGAGCCAGGGCCTCCAGCGTCTGCAGTCAACTCCAAATGCATATGGCACTTTATGCATCTGGCTTTATGTGGATGCTGGGAAAATGAACCCCTATCTTTAGGCTTTGTAGGCAAGCTCCTTAATCCCTGAGCAATCTCTCCACTCCCTGTATGCCTTATAATACAATATTCAACATCATAAATGAAGCCATTTTATTAATCTTTTTACTAAGCATAGATATTTTTTATTTAGCTTTTTAAATCCTGTCTCATCCAAGAAGGGTTTGAAGCAGTCATGGACAAGACGCCTCAGTCCTGCATGTAGTTAATAGGATTCTGAATGTGCTATCAAAGTAGAAGGGAACCCCTCGAGGCAGTGACTGACCAGGAAGGCCCTTGCTTTAGCTCTGGCTCAACTACTGGCAAGTGTTCTTCAGCTCCGACATTCTCACTCCATGGATCTGAGGCACTCAGATGACTCACTTTTCAGAACAGAATCAGCAGGGACAGAAATGCTCCACTTTCCATCCTAGCCAGAAAATCTGGTATAGGCTAAACACTTTTAGAAGAGGTCCCTCCTCTAGCCTTACTTGGTTTGGGGCCTGAGCTCTTTGAGGTTGAGTTGGTAAGGCCCAGACTGCCCACTGCCCAAACTGGAGGACAGAAAGCCCCTCCCAGACACAGGCTTGTAGGTCTAGACTCACAGAAGTCACAGCTCAAAGGCAAGAGCTCAGACATCTACAACCTCCCCTGCACTGAGGGACCCAGTGCAGACATCTCTGGCACCCAGGACCCCATGTACCTTGCCAAGTTGCAGAAGCTCCCAGTGATGGTTGACAAAGGCCAAAATCTCCTCAAAATCAAAATACTTCTTCTTGCTTTGTACTCCCAGGTTGTAAAGGGCCAGGTGAACTATGTCTACCCTGGGAAGGAGAGCAAGGGCCAGGTGAGGGGCAGCTCTGAAGGATGGGGGGAGAGGGAGAAGCTGGCAGGGGCAGGCCCCACCCCTTTACCATCGTAGGGGCAGTCTCTCGATGTACTCTGGGCCCTGGTTACACACGGAGCAGAAAAACAAATAAAACCTGTGGGTGGGACAAGAGAGGGGCTGGGAAGGGCTCTGAAACCCACTCGAGACTCTCCCCCTCCTCACCTACTAGCTGTCTTTAACACATTGTTCAGCTCTGAGGTTTCTGGCCTCTAAGGGATAGGGAACAGCGACCAAGAATATGGCCCCACCCTTCACCTGTCCCCAAATCACTGCAGTGCAGTCAAGTTCATAGTCTGGGCTGTAGTGGTCATTCCTGTCCCCTCTGAGTCAAACACACAATCATAATCAACATGAAACACCGGCCTCCTGCCAAAAAAGCATATCTGATTATATATAAAATATATTTTATATAATTAATATATATTTATATACATATATACATATATGTATAATATATATAATTTAATTGTACATTATATATTACATATAATTTATATTATATATAAGATATATACATATATAATTTAATTTATATATGAATATATATCCCTCCATCAGCTTCCAGATCATTTAGTCTGCAGCCCTCAAGCTGCAGGACATCTATGAATGAGGCCTAACACATTTGTAATGGTGCCATGTCAAATATCAAAAGGCTGGACACTCCTGCTAACCCCACTGGTTATTAGCCATCCATTTCCCTAGTAACCTATGCAGTAACACTTGGCATAACTCGAGGGACCATCACTCTTTGGCCCCACACACCTGAAGAGACTGGAGCTTAGAGAAGGCAGGAATTGCCTGAGCATCTCGCAAATCAGTGCCACCTCAGTTTTCCCCTCTCTTTACCTTGAACCACTCCATAGATGGGTATAAGCTACCACAGACCACCTAGTGTGGGCCTGGTAGGTAATCCGAGCAGGCTGCTGAGGTCACTGTGGGCTCCCTCATCACACCTTCAGGCCCAGCTGAACCCAGTCAGCACTCACCGGTCTCCAAACATCATGGGCTCACTGAGGCACTGTGTGCAGGCCTCGTGGAACCACTGTCTGCATCGGTAGCATTGCAGCATCCGCAGGTACCACCTGGAGAGACGGAAGAATTGGGTTGGCCACATCACAGCCAAGCAGGAGGCTCAGTACGTTCTCCCATTGCACTCACCCTCCACTAGAAGGGAAGAGAACTGCGAGTCACAGTTATCAAACACCTAGGAGCCAGGAATGTCACCTGGTTAGAACTTGTCATCTGTGAAAAATGCACTACCAACCCAACCCCAAAGTACAGACGAATCAGAGGTCAGAAGGCTTGTTCAGAGTCACTCCAAAAACAAATAGAGGATGATGATTCAATTCCTCGTCTCTCCAACTTCAAAGTCTGTGTTCCTTCCTCCATGCCATGCTGGAATCCGCCCCCCACCCCACCCCGCACTATGTCCCACACGCTACTTCCCAAATATCACTGGCAAGGGAAGGTTTACCCAAGAGGCTTCATGAAGAATGGCTCCTTTAAGCTACATGGACAGAGGTTCCATCTAGTCTTCTCACCCGTGAGTCTATCTTACCCTATCATGGCCACCACCCATGTTTGTGAATGAAGAGTAAAAATGTTATTTCTTTAACAACAGTCAATGCAGGTGTTCCCAAGTCCACTTCAGACCTGCTCAGTCTTCAGTAAGGCCTCTGGGAAGGATTTCTACCAATCACCCATGTCACATTGACAATCGCTGCCTTATCGATGCTGTAAAGGGTTCTGTATGCTTTTCTCCATCTGTCATCCACTGGCCTCCCTCGCATCCTGGGAAGTTCATGGGTGATTAAGGTTACTAAGCTGAGATGAGCGATCAAGTGGCTGGGCTCTAAGCACTGCCTCTAGACATTTAGTTCTTGTCATCAGAGCTGCTTCTGAGATTCAGGACCTCAGGGGGTTCTGATGGCTGTCTGGCTAGGGCAGCAACCTTGCCTCTCATGCCTATACGGTTCCTCTCACAATGCCTGGAACAGTCAGCTCAAGGGAGCAGGCTCATTTGTCCATAACAACATGGAAGCCCTGCATCGCCAATCTAAGCCTCACAGCCCTTTGGAGAAAGCAATCTCACAGGCCGGCTTCATTGGCGGACACAGTAGGTAATCTTAACTTCCATTCAACAGTAAGACCACCAGCAGCTGCTCACGTGTTTGAAGTAAATGCCAGGTCCTCTGCGGGCCTTCATGGAAGTTACCCTATGCACGCTCTGCTCACAACCACATGGAAGCAAACTTGGAGAACTGGGGCTCAGGAGTGCACCGCAGGCAAGGGCAGAGCCAGGATTTGGACGTGCTAACTCCAAATCTCTTAGTCTCAATACTTCATCTTTTCCCAGGTGGCTCCAAAAAAAATATCAAAACAACAACAAACCATCTGCTCTCTACTCTGCACTGGCACCTGGAGGCTGGCCTTCCATCTCCTTCTTCAGGTTCTCACTTCCAGGTCTTGCCCACCAGGACCTTACCAGTAAGCTTAACCTTCGCAGCTCCCTTCTCTGCCCTCCCCAAGATTCCTAGGGCATCTCGCTCAGCTCCCAGGATGCTCCTGCTGGACTTCCCCGGGAGTCCCATTCTTGCCATCCCCACCCCTCGAAGCCCCGCCCCTGTCTGCCCCTCGCCCCACCCCCAGGTTGCCCTTCGTAGCTAGCCGGCCCTTACTCGCCAGGCCCACCGCAGTAGCAGTAGCACTGCTGCTGGTTGGTACGATGGGGCGAGTCCCACTCGAGCTCCTCGGGCTGGTAGCTCAGCACCATCTTCACAGCCTGCAGTGTCCGAGCGATGGCACCTTTCTTCAGCGCTCCGCCTTTCTGGGGGTGGGGGAGAGAAGAGAGAGGTCACCAACATCACTTGTCAGCACACTCTGTCAAGGATAATGTTGCCTGCGGTTCTGACTACCCAGATACTCTATGGTAGTCAAAACCCAAGCTATTCCCCGCCAATCATCTTGATCCCACAAAGATAGCCATCGATAATGGCACTGATAGTGCCACACAATCAAGGGAACCAATTACCCACATATATTGAGTGTGGGCTTGGACGTGAATTTTCTCTCCTTACTGAGGGCCTTCTACTCCTGACACCAAACCTGTGTTTTCTAGTGGGGGAAAGCGAGGTTCCCAAAGGCTTGGAATCAAATCTGATATATAGCTGCTAAGTGGCAGAGATCCTATCTGTCCAAAACCCACGTGGAGCCCTCCTGATTTGAAACCAGGGTCAGTGATGGGGGAAGTGAGGCTGGGTCCAGGGGGCTCTGGGACACCCAGCTAGAGGAGGTAGGAAGGCAAAGAGCGCTCACCCGCACAGCTAGAGCGAAGATGCAGCGGCGGCAGAACCACGGTGTGAGCTGCGGCCAGTCAGCTCCGCCTGCAGCCGGGATGTGGCACTGCTGGTGGTAACCTAGGACAGAAGAGGAGGCAGTAGCACCCAGGAGGAAGCAGAGAGCCCAAGGCCAGCTGAGCCAGGGCTGTCATGGCTGTGGCAAGTCCCAGGAGCACCGTCTGCCAGCTGCCAGGGCTTTCACTGGCAATAACCAGCCAGACAGCAAAATGGGCATAAGAGTTTTGGCCAGGTCGCCAAGGGCTGGCTTTTGTACTGGCACCCCTTCCTTCCCACCTGTCTTCTCTGCAGAGCAGTGCCCCAACCTGCATGTCCCATGGCACTTTCTTAAAGTTCCCCAAGATCATCTCCCTGGCGCGCGCGCATGCGCGCGCGCGCGCACACACACACACACACACACACACACACACACACACACACACAGAGGGACAGAAGGAGAAGCAGCAAGCCCAGCAGGTAAGGAGCGGAGTCCACAATAGATCAGTGCAGGGGGAGAGAGGATTCTATGGTTGGGGCCTTTTAGTGTTGCTAACCCACTCACCCAGGCCACACTTCCCACAGATGAGGATCTCATTCAGAGGCCCTGATGTCTTCCCCAGGCAGATGTCACACTTGGGCTCCTCCCCTGGAACACCAGCTGAAAAAGAGGCCCTCTTGGCTCAGGTCCAGCTCACAGAAACAAAGAGTCAAAAATCCCAGTCTGGGGGCTGAGCCTCTACTGGGCACTGGGCCCAGATCAGGCCCCAAGGCCTCCTTTTTTGAATCCACCCAATCCTGTAGAGATGCCCTTTCCAAAGATAGGGAAACTGAGTCTTGAGAGGTTAAGGCCCTTGTGCAGCTAGCAGAGAAGAGAAATGGGATTTAAATCCTTGGTTTTCTGACATCAAATCCTTTGTTCTTTTGGCTGCGTTTAGGCTCGCTCTCCTGCCAAATAATAACACTTTAAACATTTACTATGGGATAATGTCCACTTAAAATGAAACTCCATATTCTCATCAGCAATTATGAACTCATACCCACCCATGTTGGGACTACATTTTCATCTATTTCTCCCTCCTATTATTTCAAACCAAGATTCAGATACCCAATTATTTTTCCATAAATATTTCAATTGTAATTGTCCAGGATGAGCTTGTCTCCTGGCCACACACTATAGTGCTGTCATGGTGCCTAGCACACAGTGGATCTGCTACACAAGCCCTGGGAACATGAACCATCTTTCTTTTTCAGCTGGTTCCTTATGCTTTCTATGGAGGAAAAATAGCAAAGGATGTTCATGGCTTTGGATCTCTATATAATAAATCTGGGGTTGTAGGAATTAGGAGGAGGAGCCTGTCTTCTCTGGCTACAGCTTCTTGATGAAAGGGGTTGTTTGAAAGATTTATAAACGGGACTGGTTCTGAGGCCTCTACTCAGCAGACTTCTTGGAATAATCCTGTCACCCAGTTCTTAGAAATTATACTGGGATAAGCATCTTATATGGATTATTGCACCATTCTTCCCAATCAGCCTATGAGGCTTGGTCTTTCACTACCTCCTACTTTCAGATGAAGAAATGGGGCCTCAGAGAACATGACTTTCCCAATGCAGCTAGAGCAGGCAGAGTTGGAACATGATCCAGAATCTGTCTGACCGTGGAACCTGCCTCCTAGTGGGTCACACCTGTTCGGTAAAACATAAATGGAAAACTAATTTTTTCTCTTAAGTTAGCTGTCATAATGGCTGCTTGGAACTCCATAATTAATAATAAAAAATGTACGGGTGGGTATTGTGACTGACAACTGATATCTGTCCTGTACAGGTAAGAATGACAGCAAAATGCCCCCCAATTTGCCATCTCCACAAGACATCTTCTGTCTGCAGGGAAGGGATGGTACTCAGTGCAGCTCCCTTTCCATCCTGATAGTTAACTCAACTCCATCTACAGAAGTCCATTTTCATGTTTCCTGGCTCTATTCTCTTTGCCCCAGTTAAGAGAAGCCTTCACATTTTCTTCTTAGGGGCTAGGGGGCAGTGTTCAAATCTAGAACTGACAATTCTGGTTGTTCCTAGCCCTAGGGGACCCACAGCTTTGCACAGCAGAAAGGCAGGAAGGACACAGAACACAGGTGTGAAGTCCAGCCTGGCACTCTTGGTACCTGCCTGAGCCCCTTCTCCATCTGCCCTGCCTCCCTCCTGAGGTACCAGCATTCAGAGGGAGGACCACTCAACTGGCAATCTGATCACATCTTGGGTGGGCTTGGAGTTCATGGCTTGGGGTTCCATGCCAGGAATAGGATGAAGAGAGAGAAAGAAAAACTGAAGGTGGAGGAGAGTAGACCTGGGAGAGGGGCCCCAGAGCATTAAGAGTACTCACCATGCTGTATGTCCTTCCACAGGACCCAGTATTTGGAGTTATCTTCAAAAGTCACAAGACAGCTTTGCTTAGAGCTGCTGACCTGAGGCACAAAGCGAGAGCAACATGAGAAGGCGCTGGCCCATGGTCTTCCTCTATTCTCAGCGCCTCTGTTTCAGAAGGGAACTAGGCCAGGAGAGGGAGGCACTGTGCTTCTCAACCTGGGGTCAGACAATCAGGGGCAGGAGAAGAACTTGGTGGGAGTGCTGAGGGCAGAAGAACAGGCTAAATGGTCATCTACATCCAGCCCAGCCCACCCTGCTGGCTTGCTCCGAAGGCTCTCAGAGCACTTTTCTAAAGAACCAGCTGAGTTAGGTTGACCATGAAGATGGTGCCTGCAAAGCCAGGCCTGGTCCTTCTACTTTCAGCTTCTGGGCAGGAGAGAGATAAGTAATGAGGATGAGCAGAGAGATGCTGAGCCTGGGCCCTAGGGCCAGGGAGGAAAAGCTCACCCTCTTGATCTTCCCCAGGTAATACAGCCCGTCTGTCCACCGGCACAGCACATACTGGCCCTCCGTCAGCTTGGACATCAAGTCTCTGAAGTTGTTCCTGGTCTTAGCCAGGGTCCCCTTGTTGGGGAGGTGGCTGTTGGCACCATAGGCATCTTGAGTCCCTGACTCCAAAGCTCGAGTCTCCATTCGCTTCTGCTGACACTGAGAGAGAAAGAACAGGGTTTCCCCCCTTTCTTCTTCTTCTTCTTTTTTTAAAAGCAGGGTCTCACTCTAGCCCAGGCTGACCTGGAATTTACTCTGTAGCACAGGCTGGCCTTGAACTCATGGCAATCCTCCTACCTCAGCTAACTCAGTGCTGGGGTTAAAGGCAGCTCAGAATTTTTATTTCTTGCTTCTAGGCTCCTGACAGCTTATGAGGGGAAGAAACTATATTTCTGTAGTCAGCACTGTGTGTCAGATAATGTTTGTCTCACTGACCCATTTTGAGGACAGGAAAACTGAGGCATAGTAAGGAGAAGCAGCTGATGGGTCAGAGGCAGAACCCTGGCCCATCATGAAGTGAGCTGATTCTGTGCCATATCATGTGTGTTACATGTAAAAGTGAATCTCTCCACAAACAGAGCAAAGGCCCCTCCCTACCCAGGGACTTGCACTCCTGTCCCAGGTGTCTGAGCCTTTGCCCCTTATGCAAACACACTCCATGGTGTCAGTCCAAGGATCTTTTGAAGGCAGCAATTGAGAAGTTTACATGTCTCTGCCATTCACACGGAAATCTGTCCAGAGAAAGCTTAATCTAGAGATGAAAGCCTCTGGCTCCAGAGCTGGTGGACTTGGCCACCTGTCTTTTACAATCCCCCTTTTTGTTAGCAGTTACAGGATGATTTAATGGAAACCAATTATGGGACATTGAAACCTGCCCAAGCTTTTACTGATACACATTTGCTCCAGCAGCTAAACCACCCATCCCTAGGCGGCCTCTCCCTATCCCCTTTGCCTTCCCCTCTCCCTGCTAAAACTGGCCAAAACTCCACACACTCAGATCTATCCAGACAAAAAGCTACCACAGCTGGCCAATTTCAAGTACAGTGACAATGGCATCTCGGTCCTCTTTCCCATCCTGTGCAGACTTCATCTTTGGTCATTCATTCATTCACCACGTCACTAGCTCTTTTCGGAGATAGACACCTAGGATGGGGCGTGGCCAGGCCACCCCAGTTTCCCAGCCTCAGCATCAGACTCTTCCGGAAACCTGTGGCTCCCAAAGCTTCGCTGGTATTCAGTGCTGCCTCCTCCTCCCCTCTTCTGGGCTCACCTGGCACCATGCCCCTCCACACACACTGGGCTAGGGCCAAACACAGCCTTGCTCTGTTCCCTCCCCCTGCCACGGTGCTGGGCACTTGGTGTCCTAGTATGTTCACAAGAAGACAGTCTGGTGTGTGTTCCCTTGTGAGTGTCTGTGTATACTCTTCAGACTGCAGGACATTGTCACCAGCAGCTTTGCCAGGCAGTATGTGACGCTAGTTACACGTGTGCATGCGAGGGGCCCCGGGGCAATGGTAGGCAGTCAGGACTTGGCTTCCCTGATGGTGGGTGGCCACACCTCCTCTGTCCTCACTTTCCGCGGGGCACAGGCACTGGGAGGCACTGTCAGAACCCCTGCGCTCGCCCTGCCACCTGGCTCCGGGGACGCGGCCGGGCCTCGCAGGTTCACACACTGACACTTCCTCCCCCGCCGAGCCTTGGGAGTCGGGCCGCGCCCCCCACCCCCACCCACGCCCTCGGCCGCGAGGGGCCCCGGGTGGCGGCCCCCACCCCGCCTCCACCCTCCCGGAGCGGGCTCCCGCGGGTCGTGATTGGCTGATTCAAACCCATCTGTACTGAAATGCCCGTTTGCGGGTTCCCTTGCGCGTCCAGTTCAAATCCGCGCGGAACCAGGCAGGGGCAGGAAGCGCGATGATTCATGCGCCCGGGCCTCGCCCGGGGCAGCCCGCCGTTGGCTGGCGTTTGAACCGGGTGCTCGGGAGGGAGGCCAGCTTGCAGAAGTGCCCTGGTGAGGTTGGGGGCTCCTATCCCCAGTGGCACCGATGACAAACTTCCCAAGTCCCAACCCGCCGCAGCCCGACTTCGGACGTGAGCAAAATCTTTCACGTCCCGCGGAGCCTCCCTCCACCTCCGCCCCAGCTGGACCCGGAGAAGCGGCGAGCTGTCACCGGGCCCCCCGAGCTGGGCGTGCGGACGGAGCTCCGCCGCCCCGAGGGCACCGCTCCCTTTCACCCCAGCCCCCAGGGCTCCAACTCCCCCGGGCACCGGGACAGGGACGTTCCACCCGCCCGAGTGCCGGAGGCTTCGGAAGGGAAGGACGCGTTCCCGGAGGGAGAGACGCGTGCGCCGGGGAGTCGGTCCCCGCCCGCCCGCCCGCCCGCCCGCCCGCAGCGCGGGGCTTACCGCGAGGCCGCGCGTCCGCCGGTCCCACTCGGAGTCTGGCCGCCAGGCGCATCGGCGGGGAGGCGGTGCGCTCCCTCCGCCCGCGGCTGCCCGCCCGCCCGCCCGGCCGAGTGTCCGCCCGTGGGGCCGGGGCCGGGGTCGGGGTCTCGGCGGGGGCGGGGCGGGGGCGCCGCGGGGAGGAGGGCGGAGGGGGAGGGAGGGAGGGGCAGGGGCGCTCAGGAAGGGGCCCCCCGGGCGCGGGGCGCCATCTTTTTCGCGTTTTCCCGCGAATTATTGACGTCCCGCTTATGTAATTAGCAGGGGCCGCGCCGGCCTCGCCATTGGAGCCCGCGGATCGCGGGGCCCCGCAGCGCCGCCCGCGCCCGCCCCCGGGGCCGCCTCCGCGCCGCCAGCTCGGGGCCCTCGGCGGAACCCGCCTGGACCCGGACCCAGGACGACCGAATGGGTCGCCCAGCACCTTGACCTTCCAGCACAAGCACAGAACCAGACACACGTCGCCGAGTCACAACACACCGTAGCGGAGAGAAGTACACAAGGCGCACGCACACATGGAGAGACAGGGCGCCCGCAGCATAGAACCCGCAGAGCCACAGGCAAGACGACCCGCGACCGGCGCGACCCGTTGGAGTGTGCCACCTACGCGCCACACTGACGCAGTGCCCTAGGGGCAATCGCACACACCATGTGCACGAACCGGCACACAGCGAAAGGGGACCCAGGGTCCGAGGACAGCAGATCTTGTGGGCACGGCCCCAGTCAGATAAGGAAGGCCTCCCTGGGGAGAAAGGCAGACGGATCCCCACCCGAGCTCACTCGTGGCGCCGGGGCTGGAGAGAGCGCTGGTTAACATCCACACCTCCATCCCCGCCCTCGGTGTCCTGCAGCGCCCATCGCACCTGCTAGGACAGCTTTCTGGCTCAGGGAGTGTGTGCGTTCGTGGCTGGAGTCGTGCACGGAGCCCTCCCTGTTCACTCTCCCACCTTAGGCACTCGGCTTTTTGGGGTGTGGCCGGCCCGGCCTGCAGCCCCATCTGTCCTCCAGCTCATTTCCCCAGCCCGAGGCTCAGGAGTTCTCTTCTGCTTCCTCCCTCCACTCACTCCCCTCCTTTCTGGGTTTTTGAGCCACGGCTGAACCTAGCTTCTGACTTTCACCTCCCTCCTGCCAAGGTTAGAAAGAAAGCTGGGAGCAGCTCCTCCAGTTTTGCAAATCAAAGGCACCTGCAGAATTGTGTCACTTACCCATCTTCAGCCTAGAACTTAGGTCCAAATGGGGGCAGGGCACCCCCAAGGGCTGGCTGGGTGCACCACCAGGTCAGAGGGGCATAGAGGGTAAAGGAAGTGTGTCTCTCTGAGGCTCACAGACCATCTTTACCTATTCCCTGCTGTGGGACCCTGTTTCCTCATCGTCCAAATGGAACAGATGGGAGATGATGTGTACAAGTGATTATGTCAAGAATTCAAGACGCATGATGTACCCACTTGTGTGGGGCTACAGATGAGGGGGCTTAGGACACAGGTGAGTAGGAGACATGGGGCCTGCAGTTGGGGGGGAGTGGTCAATATTTATCCAAATAAAAGAATGGGAATTTGTACATGGAATTCGGGGGTCCTGGCTTCATGTCCAGGGCTGCCTCTGAACAGAAGGATCCAGAATGAGCCAGTCCTTGAGATATGCCATTCCAAATCCAGGTTAAAAAGATGGGCAAAGATGATCACCAGATCGTTCACAAAAGAGGAAGCCTAAATGGTCAAGATAGCCAAAAATATGAAAAAATGTTCAATGCTGCTGGTCACGTGTAAGATGCAAATGAAAACTGTCCCACCATTTCACATCGTTGCCACCAGTGTGGCAGAGAGTAAAATCAACTATTTTGGGATTGGGGGTGGTGAGGGTGTGGCAGACAGACTCCACTGATGTAGATTATCAATGGCTACTACAATTTTGGAGAGCAGTTTGAGTAACATTAATTTAGGAAAGTTAATGTTACTCAACGTGCAATAGTAAACATTTAGAAGTTGATTAATTTTGTATGTGCATATGAGTGGAGTGTCTGCTAGTATTACAGACAGATAAATTGTGATGTATTCATAACAATGAAATAATATCCTAGGAGTGAAAATAAACTAAGGCTATTAGTTTTAGCCTTGGTAGGGTGCGGTACAAAACTTAGAAATATTAATTGGGGATACCAACACATTATTTGCTCATTCAGCGTATCTAATTATGGATAATAAAGATATAATTTATAAAAAAGAAACATGCAGCTATGCTATATAGATGTTTTTGGTGATAGGGAGACGTAGTTGTGCAGGACTATGTAGTAGATACGTGAAATATGTATATCTATGTAGTAGATGTGTGAAAGAATTAAATCGTGCATGGGACAATGAAAGACACTACATTTAGAGGGGAGAAATGGGACTGAAATCAAAGTTCTGAAGCAAAATATGGCTAAGGAAGCTGGGGGGTGGGGAGGGGTGAGCAGTTATTCCCTCTGTTCTTCCTTCCTCATCTGAAGCTTCATCTCTTTTCTGAGCTATTGTGTAGCCATTTTCTCTGCAACTAAAAGAAACTAAGGAAACTTACAAGTCTAAGGAAAGTCACAAGATTCACGGACCCCTCCTCAAGGTCATAAAAGCAGTGGAGAGTTGCTGGTGGGGAAGAGAGCTTGCCTGGAGGCTGGACTCCAGGGCTGCAGCTTTCCTAAATTGTCCCCATTCTGGAGTGGGCTTTTGGAGAGTGCTCCAGCTGTCCTTGAGCCACCCAGGCTTCTGCAGGTAACCCCAAAAAACTCAAAATCTAGTTCACCAAACTGGACTTGGGTAGAATTATTTCTTTGGTGTGTTGCCAGTGCCCTGGGATGAATCACTGTTTGTTCATGTCTCTCTGGTTCACACAGCATAGGTCTTTGAGATATCTGGTCATTGAAGATGGGAGGCACAGAAGTCTCAGGCAGGTTTGGGGTACAGAACTACTTGTTAGATCTCTCATTGGCCCAGAACTTGCTTAATTAGGCCACATTAGCTGGCCAGTGAACCCCAGGGATCCACCTGTCTTTGATTTCCCAACCCCTGGATTACAAGTACAGGCCACCATGATCCCCCCCCTTTTTTTGTAAAAATTCCAGGATCCAATTTAGGTCCTCATTCTTGCAAGGCACTGCCTTTACAGACAGACATAACTTCCCAACCCTACCATATCAGCTTTATTAAAGTGTAATTCACACACAACAAAGTCTACTTCATTGGTAAAGTCAGTAACTTACTTTGAGAGAACATTTTGTTTGGAAACATCTGTTCAAGTACTAAACTTGTCTTGAAAATGCTTATCTATGAAAGTGCTCTACAAGTGAACATGTTTTCACCAATATGAACATTATTGTCATGCAGTCTTTGGAAATAGTTATTATGTAGCGGACCAGTTTGATGGTTCTGTTTCGTTGTCAGAGTTTTGAAGTCAATTTAAAATGTCCTCAGCATGGAGGTGCCGAGATTCCAGATTATCCTAGAGAGCATGGTCATTAACAGTGTTTAGAAAGATTGTGATTTATTGAAGTGCTTGTGGCCGTGCTTAGCTGCCAAGCCATAAACACTTTACCTGTGGCTTCTGAGGGCAAATGAGAGAAAGCAAATGTCTTCCTTCTGTGAGGGGGAAGATGGAGTATAGATAAGCAAACTTTCACCAGCGTACAGGGCATCCCTTTGTCATTCTCTCATGTCACTGTGGAACCAGGGTGGGTCCCTTGGGTCCCTTCCCTTCTCTGAAGTTTAGCCTCTCCATCTGTTAAAAACGAAGTGGTCCATTATTCTCACTTCCAACAGTCAGCAGCCATTTAGGGAACTGCTGAGTGTGCCGTGAAGATGAGGACTCAGCCTCTCAACTTCATATGCTCCTGGTCCACAGGTAGGGGGAAGAGGAGTGCAGACAGGTCCATAGGTAATTGCTAGGAGAGATCAGACAAGGAGCAAGGAGTGGTTAGCTCTAAGCACGCACCAATGACCTCTAAGGTTCCTCTGATGAGCTCATCATTTGATGTTATGACTTTGGTCATTGGGTCTTCCTCACTGGATGACCTGGAATTCAAACCTAATCAGAGCTTCAAATTTGCACACTGATCACACTAAATTTGGAATGAATGCATGGTTCTTAGGCACAAAGCCTCTTTCATAAAGACTACCTCCCAAAACGCAGCACTTTTATATTTCAGAGTTATTTTGTTTCTTTGTCTTTTTTACAAATTGGGGTTACACATTCTATTCATTGTGATGATAGAAGATGGGATTAGAAGATGATGATCATTTCTAGCTGAACACACTGAGTAATTTGTTCATTTATGTCACTTTATAGTAGATCTCTCCAGGGTGGATTGAAGATATATTTAAAGCCATCCTCACATTAAAATACAGATGAAGCTGGGCGTGGTGGTGCATGCCTTTAATCCTAGCAGAGGTAGGAGGATAGCCGTGAGTTCAAGGCCACCCTGAGACTACATAGTGAATTCCAGGTCAGCGTGGACTAGAGGGAGACCCTACCTCGAAAAACCAAAATAAATAAATAAATAAATAAATAAATAAATAAATAAATAAAAAAAAATACAGATGACAAGTTATTAGTGAACAGGAATATTTACAGTGCATTTGGGGGGATCAAGTAATTTATGAATCAGTGAGGGTGTGGGTGCTGAGCTCCCAACCCCAAGATTGAAATAAAGGGAGAAAGGAGAGATGGGGGATGCACCGTGGATAAAGCATTTGTGGCATAAGCGTCAGTACGTGAGTTCAGATCCCCAGTGCCCACATAAAGGCTGGATGCTGTGGTGGCTGTCTGTAATTCCAGTGCTGTCCACGGCAAGTAGAAGCAGGAAAATCTCCCAGAAGCTCACAGGCCAGTGAGCCGAGCCTGGCAAACACAGCAGTGAATGAGAAACTCTGCCTCAAAGAAGGACAAGGAGAGAGTGGACACAACATGGTCATTCATAGGATTTGGATAAGAATGGTAGAACTGAGATTCCATCCCAGGTCTGCTTTGTTCAAAACTCACCACCACCACTTGGCCTTCTTTGTGTCATCGTCACTGGAAGACAATCATGTTGATTTTCAGTATGGACACAGAGCACACCACCTGCCAGGTACTGCCCTGTGCCTTACATGTACTATTACCCCACTGTAAACGTGGTAACATAACATGCTAAGCTAAGAACCTAGGTGTCTGTCTCCCAGCCTTACTCAGCATGTTCTTCTGCCTCTGTGACATTATTTGGTCTTGTATGTTGTTGGGTGAAACTTTTTCTCTGGGGCAATGAAAACACACCCATTCACTTCAGATAGGGCAAAAACAACAGGCCAAAGCACAATTGCACCAGAACATAATTGATTCTTGTGAATCAGTGAAATTATTGGAGTTCTTACAAAGCACAGGTTACTTGTGAGAGCATGAATGCGTCTCTGGAACACACCGGAAGACTGCAGGCAGCTTAGCTGATAGATGAGTCTTCCCAGCAGTTCTTTGCTGCTTCTGTCATCTTGGAGAGGGGTCTTGTTTCCTTGGAAGTTTCAGCTTTCCCAGGCTTGTTTGCCTCCTGAGCCTCCCTCCTCCAACCAGGAGGGAAAGTTTCAAATGGGAGGAAATTGCTACACAAAACTGGTCAGGGAGTCTGTCCCCCAGATGCTGTTTACTGCTTCAGTAAATTGGGGAGGGGTCTTGTGACCTATTCGTTTCAGCTTTCCTGACTTTTTATTTAATTTTTTTTGCATGAGTCTTATTTCTTTTTCTAGGATGGGATGTTTCAATGGGGAGAAAAATCTGCTCTATAACATATGTTCTAATACAGTTTAGACACCTTTGATACCACACACACATTCTACATATTTCATTTTATAATAACACCTGAAGAACTTCATTCTGCTCATCCCATTCCATAGCAGTTCTGCAAGGTGATCACGATAGCTTTCGGCCTGTAGATGATGTAATTAAGGCACAAGGAGGTTAAGTGACACTCCCAAAGTCACACACCTAACAAAGTGTCAGACAGACATTGGGGTCAGGTAGCCAGTTAGAGTGGACTGCCCAAGTCATTGCCCAAAGCTTTGTTCTCAGATGAGACACTCTAGAAGGTTATTTGGGAAAGTGGGCAATCAACTGAGAATGAAATTTGAAAGCTACCACCCAGCTGTGAGCTAAAGAATAGAGATTCTACTTGGCTTTTCAGGACACAGTCTCTCAGCCAGTGAGGTATCTCTGCTCAGGCCTTAGGCAAGAGATGCAGTGCCCACATTTTCGCAGCATACTGAGGTGCCCACAGCACCATGGGAGGTGGTTATTTCCTGCCAGGTCTGTAAACAGGATGAAGATCTATGACATTCTGACCATCCATCCAGAGTCATGCTTATCAACAACCTGGCCTCTGTCTGTCTTAGGCAAAGGAGGATTCGCTTGTTGAGGAGAGTGAGGGACCACAATACCAGCAAGAGACTGGAGAACAGCTTTGGACCAAGGGTAGAGCCCAGTGGGCTGCAGGAACAACAGGGAAAGGAAAGCTGCAGGCACTGTTTGATCCAGAGTCCTCTCCAAGGGTCCCCCTCACTGCTCACCTGAGGAGTCCTAAAGACATGAACTAATTGTCTTAGGTTGTGTTTTCCACATGCCCATCCACTCCCCAGGCAGGAAGATATGACAGGGAAGGATTTGGTTTTAGTAGGCTTAAAATAAAAACTTTAAAAAACCTTTTAATTCATTTTTTTCCACTTTTGACAGTTCCATGCATATATCTGAATCTAATGTGTTTTGATCTTATTACCCCCAGTTACCCTGCTTTATCCCTCTCCCCTCTCATTAGCACCCTCTCCTTCCCGTTATTAAATTTTCTAAAAATATTTTATTTATGTATTTGAGAGAGACAGTGAGTATGGATGGCATCAGGACCTCCCACAAATGAACTCCAGAAGCACGTGTCACTTTGTGCATCTGGTTTTTATTTGGGCACTAAGGAATTGAACCCGGCTTTGAAGGCAAATGCCTTAACTGCTGAGCCATCTCACCAGCCTAACCATTATTAAACATTTAAATGACAATTTCATACATGTACATACTGTATTTTGATCATAACCCCTTCCATTACCTTCTTTAGTCCCCTCCCCCTTTCACTGAACACTTTTTTTTTCTCCAACTAGTCTCTCTTCTATTTTGATTTTTTTTTGGCCCATCTCCATCATCCATGATGGATTGTTGAAAGAACCATGGGACGGTTTGCTTCAGGTGTCTCAAACAAATGAATGTGCTCTGAATGCTTGATCCTCAGCTGATGATAGCAATTTGGGTGCTGGAACCTTGTTGGAACTGTGTTGTTGGAGGCAGGCTTATGGGTGTTACAGCCAGCTTCCCTTGGCCAGTGTTTGGCACACTCTCCTGCTGCTGTTGTCCACCTACCTAACGGTGGCCAGGAAGTGATGTCCACCCCTCTGCTCATGCTGTCATTTTCCCTGCCATCATGGAGTTTCCCTGCAAGTCTGTAAGCCAAAATAAACCCATTCCTTTACTAGCTTCTTTTTGGTTGGGTTCTTTGTCACAGCAACTAGAAAGCTGACTATAACAGTTGAATATTGTGTAGGTCTTTTCTTGTGCAGGTAACAACAGCTACTGTGAGATCATGTATGCAACCAACACTTTAAGTCCAGACGAGAGGTCCAAACCACCCCTCCTCATCCTCTGGTGCTTATGTTCTCTCCTCCCCCTCTTTCACAGTGTTACCTGAGTCTTGGATGGCATGATAGAGATGTTTCATTTAGCTCTGAACACTCACAGTTACTTTTTGGCACTTTGATGAATTTTGAGTCTGCCCAGTAGTCAATGCCATCTTAAAAAGAAGCGTCTCTGATCACAGGTGAGAGCAGCAGTATGGGCATAAGTATGGGCGTAAGTGTCAGTATTTAGAGGGATACAAGGCTTTTATAGTGAACATTTATCGGAATAGACCCTTTGTGTGGGCATCACCTGGTACAATGTACAGCAACTCAGCACATTCGGACGAACTGTTCTGGTGTGTGGCCTCAGTACACAGTCAGAGAGTGAGAGCTGAAAGGCTTCTAGGTGATCCCTCTGTCCATCCAAGGTGCAGGGCACCAACTGACAGCATGTGACTCAGGCCTGAAACAGCCACTTACTGGAGTTGAGCTCTGGGTGCCTCTTGCCAGGGAGTATCACTCTGAAATCACAACCTCACTATTTTTGCCAAAACTTGTGCTGAACAAAACCTATTTATCCATTTTTCCAGATGGATGATGCTGAAAGGTTGTACAATCATGGCCAGTCCCTCCCTGCCTTCTGTGTCACCTGAAAGAAGTATACTTGTCCTCTCCCACCTCCACCCAATCCAGAGCAGCAGTGATCTCTGGGCAGAAGTGTCAATATTTAGAGGGCTCTACAAGGTTTTTATAGTGATGGTGGGCAGGGGAGGTAGGCACTAGTATCTCCTTCAAAATTGGGAATTCCTTGCAAAGGGAAACAAAGTTATCAGGTAGAGCTAGATGCTGAGCAGATAGTGAGGAGACCTCTTGAACCAGTAACACTGAACCTAGAATTAGGACTTGGGTGACCTGAGGTCGTGTTCTAGCAACTCTGGGCAAGAAATATGATCTCTATGGGCCTTGATCTCCTATGAGAAATGAGGATCTAACAGCATCTGCAGCTCACAGCATTGCACCTGAAGAGACTGGAAATGGCGAGGTACGTCAAGCCTTGAGGGTAGTCGGGATGGGCAGTGATGCCCAAGGAAGCTTCTCATCTTTGTGTCACACTCAAGGCCTGGCACCCAGCAAATGCCAGTACGTGTTTGTAGTTGCTGACTGACTCCATAATGACAACCAGCTCATACAAAAACAATTAAAAATCCACCAAAAGGAGCTGGGGAGTGGTCAAAGGCACTTGCTTACAAAGCCTGCCAGTCTGGATTCAATTCCTCAGAGACCCGTATAAAGCTGGACAGTCATTTTTTACAAAAGCAAAAGACCTTGGAATGCCCCCCACATAATGCAAATAAATAATTTTTAAAAAAGATCCACAAATAAACCAACACAACAGGCAGATGCCATTGGACCCTTGTCCAAGTTTTGTGAGCTATGGCCTCATAAATGAACCCACAATCATTTTTCTTTTCTGGTTCTTTTGAGCAACCTTTTTGACATTTTAATTTATTTTAATATGTGAAACCTGGCTACTTGTCTCTGGGAGAGTTTATGGAAAAAGAGGTTCCAGCTGGCTTTGGAGCAGCCCATAAAAATGTTCTGAACACTTTGCCCAGTTAGAAATCAAGAACTGTTGGAGGGAGAGACAGTGACGCCATAGGCGCTGGAGAGGCCCGCCACACTGCAGTCATGAGCTCTAGGCCAGAGGATCCTCCTTCATTTCTTCCTGGTTCCCAGTCAAAGGATGGGGCCCAGGATTGGTTAAAGAGAAACCACAGCTCTCAAGTAGCAGACAAACACATCTTTTACACAGACAGCCTGGGATTCAGACTGTTTGAAAGGCTGTGAGAGGAAGGCTTTTCTGCAGCTTTAACTGAAATGACTAATGAGAGCCCTAGATTTCATGATTCTATGCTCCCTTGTCTTGGGCCTGACCTCCTTCTGGAAGCCCTCCTTGGAAACCCCTGGCTCAGCCATGATTTGCCCCTCCACATGTCTCCTTAATTTAAAGGCCTCCAGAGGGTCCTCCTAGCTTCAAGGTCAAGTTCAATCTTAGCTTAGCATACAAAGGTGTTTTTCATTTTCTTTAAGTATTTTTACCAGAGAGAGAGAGAGAGAGAGAGAGAGAGAGAGAGAGAGAGAGAGAGAGAGAGAGAGAGAAAGAGAAAGAGAATGTGTATGGGCAAGCCAGGGCCCCTTGCTTCTGCAAACTCCAGAGGTATGTGCCATTTTGTGCATGCATCTGTTTTTACATGAGTACTGGAGAAATTGAACGTAGGCTTGAAGGCTTTGCAAGCACATGCCATTAACCACTGAGCCATCTCCCTTGCCCAAAGGTCTTCTTCTTTTCCTAGTTTGAGATAGGCTGACATCGAGCTCACAATCCCGCCTCCACCTCCTTGGTGCTGGAACTACAGGCGTTTGCATCCAGGTACATGGCTCTCTATAGCAGGCCTTTTTCTGCCTCTGTGGCTTTCTCACATTCCCCACCTCACCTGTTGACCCAGGTGGGTCCAATAGCCCCCAGTTTCCCTTGTCCCCCTACAGAGCCTTGATCTGTATCATGCCTGGATGGTATTTACTCTCTGAAGAGCCAAGCCTCTCCTGGGGGAGGGGTTAGGGTCTCTCAGGAGAGGTTAGGTGCTTAGGCTTGCAGCCCCCCAGTGATCTTTCTGCTCAGCACATTTATCAGAACAGACCCTTCGTGTGGGCATCACCTGGTACAATGTACAGCATCTCAGCACATTCGGACAAACTGTTCTGGTGTGTGGCCTCGGTACACAGAGAGCGAGAGCTAAAAGGCTTCTAGGTGATTCCTCTGTCCATCCAAGGTGCAGGGCACCAACTTACAGCATGTGACTCAGGCCTGAAATAGCCACTTACTGGAGTTGAGCTCTGGGTGCCTCTTGCCAGGGAGTATCACCCTGAAATCACAACCTCACTATTTTTGCCAAAACTCATGCTGAACAAAACTTATTTATCCATTTTTCCAGATGGATGATGCTGAAAGGTTGTACAATCATGGTCCCTCCCTGCCTTCTGTGTCACCTGAAAGAAGTATACTTGCTCCCCTTCCCCCCAACCCAAACAGCCTGGCCTGGGACTCTGCACTAGAAATGAGTCACCTGGTGGTTCTGAGGAACAGGGCCTCCTGAACCCAGGGTACAGACGCCTGGGGACTTGCAGATCTAGTTTGGGGCATTAAAGCCCAAGTTTGCCCTGCTGGGAATCATGGAGGATGGGAATGAGGCTGTAACCATTTCTTGCCCTTTGGGAATATATACACTCTGTTGTCAAAGCCTCTTGTTGGTTTTCAAAGAGATTGACAAAATTTGGATTTGTGCACTTGTGTATGTGTATGGACCTTCTGACTACTTACAGGTGACAATTCGAACAACTTGAATGTAAGGTTCAAGCCAAAGGAAGCTCAACTGAAGGGTGTGTATTATAACTGGCTGTAGATCAAGCCAGAGAAGAGAAGGCTGCCTTGCATGGCTCTCGGTTCTGTCCTCAGAGCTGCCCTTCCTCTTCAGGCTGTAGGACAGCATGAAACAGGGCTCAGGAGAGAGCTCTTGAGACTTGTGCTGTCCGTGGAAGTAGGAGGCCGATGGGGTCAGTAATGCTAAAGTTCAACAGGGTTCTCTTCATGCCAGCTCACCAGGAAAAAAAAAAACACAGTCTGGTCTCAGGACGTCTGAGAATTTCATTTTGGGTCAGCAACAGTGTATTGGTGTCTTATGGACATTGTGCTGCATGGGATTGGGGATTGAGTTTTTGGCTGTCACCAATCTCAGAGAACATTTTGTGATCTGTCCCCAGAATATGTAGGATCTTAAGGTCTGTACTTTGTGCTTTGTGCTTTGTGTCTTTCCTGGCTTCTGATCTTTCCAGCTTTAAAAAAATTAAATATTTTATTATCAAGGAGGGAGAGAGAGAGAGAATGGTGTGCCAGGGTCTCTTGCCACTGCAAACAAAAGGAGCATGTGCCACCTTGAGCATCTGGCTTTATGAGGGTACTGGGGAATTGAACCCAGGCCATCAGGCTTTGCTAGTAAGTGCTTTTAATAGCTGAGCCACCTCTCCAGCCCCAGCTTGTTTTCTATGTGGTAGTCATCACATTCCACTCCTGTAAAATTTTATTCTCTTGCATATCAGCTAAAGAAGTGAAATACTTTTGGAATAAGGCATGGTATAAATAAACCCATAAAATTAGTAAGGGCAAAAAATAGAAAAGGTGACTGAATAAATGACTATTTGAATGAGTCACATTGTGGTCTCACCAAGACTTTGCATGGGGCAGGTGTCCAGGAAGTGAGGGGCAGGATGATAGGGTAGAAGGGGGAGGTTTGTAGATGGGACATAATAGCCCTGCCATTACCTAGTGGTTAGGCCCTCAGCCACCTTGTTGAACCTCTCAGCCTCAGTTTCCTAGTCTACTCAATGGAGAGAACCCTAGTGCTCCCAGAATGAAAAGTGCCTTTGTTGTGTGGTATTTTTCCTCTGGGAATAACATGATGCCATCTTGGAGTAAGAAACTACTCCTGCCCAGTGGCAACTTTGGAGCCGAACAATAGTGTTTTCTGGGTCTACAGCCATGGTAATGGAGCTATTCACCCTCCCTAATAGAAGGGGGAGGGGAGGAACACAAGACCCTCACCTGAGATTCCAGCTCTTATTCCCTCCTGCCCGATTCACCCACACCCAGGCGCAATTGATCTTGATGCTTGATCCCATAGGGAAACTCCAAGATACCGTTTCCACGAAATCACCATCTAAGATGCGGCAGCTGCCTCACCCATGCTCTGTAACTACCCTGATAAACTCTGTTTTCACCAAAATTGGGTTTTATGGGCAATTGTGCTTTGGTCTGTCATCTGAGCCTTATCAAGAGTGAGTAGACTTCTATTCATTTTTCCCCAGCATTGTGGTGGTTTGAATCAGATGTCCCCATAAACTCATGTGTTCTGAATGCTTGATCCCCAGCTGATGGCAATTTGGGAGATGGTGTGTTGTTGGGGGAAGGTTTATGGGTGTTAAGCTTCCCTTTTGCTGAGTTCAGCTCAGTCTCCTGCTACTGTTGTCCACCTGCTGTGGCAGAGGTGATGTCCAGCCAATGCTCATTCCACGTCTTTCCATCATGGAGTTCCACTGGAGACTGAAAGCCATCAGCTGCTTTTGCTTTGGTGTGTCATCCCAGCATCTTGAAGGTCACCACAATAAGCCTGGTACAGCATAATAAAAGGTACCTATGACTACTTTAATAAGTATGTCATGAAATGTAAATGTCATTATTCAATGGCCTAATAGATGATGTGTGTTCCCTGGATGAGGACATACTCCTTTGCTTAAGAGGCTAGAGTCTTGACAAGAAAACCACAGGTGTCTGGGTTCCCTCTCCTCCTCATCCCAAGTTCCTACTTATTATGCCCAGGGAACAGCCATGACAGCAGGTAGCTCCCAACTCAACACTCTCCCAGCATGCTCAGGGCTTAAGATGCTTCCTGTCTGACCTGTCATTCATCTTGCTTGCCCCTGCAATGTCCCTATGTCCCTTTTCTAAGGGTCTCTGTTTTATGTTTTGTTTCAGCAGGAGCTCACTCTAACCCAGGCTGATCTGGAACTCATGACAGTCCTCTTCCTCGGCCTCACAAGAGCTGGGATTAAAGTCATGCATCACCGTGCCCAGCCTTCTGCAACCTTCCCTGACATCTTCCCTAGCCCTGCAAGACTTGATAGATGCATGGCATCCAGGAAGAACCTTCAAGATGATGGAGTACAGTGCCTGGAGCTACACACCTGAGGTTGGAACACCAGGTGGACCTCTGAGAAAATCCAATCTTTTCTAATACTGTTAAAGGGAAGAAAATTCACTATCGATCCTTGAAATGGAGAGTCTCTCATGGTGATTCAGAGTCTGCTTGAATGCCAGTCATCTATGGAAGAGGAGCTATCATGTAGCACAGAGGTTCTCAGAGGACAGACCCAGACCATATCAACTGGAAATGCAAACTCTCTGTCACCCTCCGGGGACTTTGAGGGGAGAGCTTGGTACTTTGTGCTTTAACTAGTTTGCAGGTGTTCAGATGCATGGCTAGATTTTGGATCTCTGGACACCCCAGTGGATTTGAATTTCTGTCACCTCATCTGTGACTAGGGACCATCTTTGTGGCAGTGGGCTTCTGTAAGGCAAGTGAAACTGGCATGCAAATCCTGCCTGGCAGATGGTGGGTACTTAACAGTTGCTTCCTATTATTTCTCTGACTGACTGTTGAGTATCAGCTACTACAGGATGCTGTCTTGTGACAGTCTTGACCCCAAGATAAGACCCCTACAGTGGGGGGGGGAGTAGGGCAAGGGGAAGGATGTGTGATCTGAAAGTTAGCCTGGGACCTGAATGCCAGCCTTAGGACGTCCCCACTTTCACTTCCCAAGTCTACGTAACTTTATTCAAGATTTTTAAGGAACAATGATCCCCCAAATTATGTTTATGTTGCTTGTCATTCCAGCCTACTCTTGTGATCCCATTGGTTGGGGGCTCTGACTGCCCAAGATAGAGTGGGGCTCCGAACTGGTGATGTGTGGTTTCCAAATAGTTGGATATTTAAGAAAAGACTTCTGGCCCAAGGCTCTTTCCATGTAAGCCCCAGAAGGAGGGAGACTCCCATTCCCAGACCCCCAGACAATTTTCCTCACTGAAATTCCAGTTACTAAGACCCATAAGGTAAGTAATTATGCCATTATGGAAACAAAGCACAAAAGTGCTCATTAAGCCTTTTTCTGCCCACCACCTTCTGCTGCCCAGGGATTTAGGGAACATGATTACTACCTTAAACAGAAGTCTGTGATTTTCATGCTATAATTATGTAATAGTTAAATGGGACCTTAATAGAGTTATTTGAATGGCTTTGTTGAGTTACAATTTACTTACCCCAAAATGCACCTTGAGGGGTTGGGAAGATGGTTTAGCCAGTAAAATGCTTGCTGCACAAGTGACAGGACCTGATTCCTGATCCCCAGAACCCTCTGAAGTCAGCTTAGGCTGCTGGGATGAACCTCTAAACCAGGCACAGTTTAGGGGAGGAAGAAGAAATTTATTTGAGGTTTATTTGAAGTTCCACTCAGAGACAGAAAAAAAAAATAAAACCACCACTAGCATCTTTAAAAAGCAAGTAAGTACACTCAGACAGCCAAAAGGCAGGAACTCCAGCCAGCGCATAGGCCACAGTCTGTATACGTATGGCTGGAATTCCAGATCCACCTCCAGAAACACCTTAGGGCTGGACATTAGGATCAGCCCAAGGTGACACCTCTTTCAAGTTACAAGCTTTAATAAACTCTTGAGTTGATTGGGGGACATCCATTCAAACTTCCACACCCACTTAAATGCTGTGCTGGTATGGAAGCCCACCTGAAATTCCAGGGCCAGGAAGCAGAAATGGTATTCCCAGGTTAAACTGTCTAGCTTGACTAGGGGAATCAGCAAGTTCTTGGTTGTGGGTTCAGTGAGAGACCTTGTCTCAATGAACAAATTGGAGAGAGAAATCAAGGAAGACACCTGACTTCAACTTCTGGCTTCCACACACATGTGCACCTACACATACATGTGTGTTCACACACATGTATATATATATATATATATATACACACACACCTACCACAAATATACATATACAATCAAACAAGAAAGAAGGAGGAGATTCAAGAAAACACCTGTTGTGAACCTATGGCTTCCATACAATTGCATATCTACACATGTAGGGTTTGAGAATGACCACATTATTGGAAGTACATTGGCAAGGCAATGTTTACTTCTGCAGAAGGGTGCATGCCTTTTATTATTATCTATTCATTTTCAAGCAGAGAGAGAGAGAGAGAGAGAGAGAGAGAGAGAGAGAGAGAGAGAGAACACCAGGGCCACCACCTTGTGGGCCTGGATTATGTGGGTCCTAGGGAATTGAACCTGGGGCCTTAGGCACTGGAGGCAAGTGCCTTAACCGCTGAGCCATCTCTCCAGCACCTTTTATTATTATCGTTATTAGTTTTTCTGAGGTAGGGTGTCCCTGTAGCTCAGGCTGACCTGGAATTCATTATGAGAAAGCCTGAACGAGACCTGATAGTGTCTGGCCTTGAGCCTTGAGTCCGGCCCAGTGTTAGTCCTTGGGAGGAAGGCTCTGGCTAAGTGACTTGCTTCTAAGACTCTTGGTCACCCCCAAGCTTGCAGACGCTGCTATGTGGACCATGATCCTTTCCTTGTCAGGGAGTTTGGGAGCTTGCTCACAGTTTTTCTCCTGAGATCCCATTGGCAGGGAGATGGCAGTTGAGGCTGGCTCACACCCAGCAAAGCTTCTGAGCCAGCTGTGCTGAGGCAACAAGTGCTAAAAATAACTGCCTTCAGGCTGGATAGATGGCTCAGCGGTTGAGGTGCTTGCTTCCAGAGCCTAAGGACCCAGGTTCAATTCTCTAGTACCTACATAAGCCAGCTGCACGAAGTGGCCCATGCATATGGAGTTTGTTTGCAGTGGCTAGAGGCCCTGGGTCACCATGCTCTCCCTCCCTCCCTCTCTCTTTCTCTATCTCTCTAATTACAAATAAATAAAGTAAAATATCAAAAAATAACTGTCTTGTTTTGTAGGAACATGGGCTGGTCCAAAAAAAAGCTGGGAGTGGGGAGAGTCGGTAGGGATATTTGTCCACCACTAGGGAGTCCCACCTGCAGGCTGTGTGGGTTCCCTTTCAGCTCCACAGTGCTGGCTGCAGGCCACATGAAGTGCTAGTCTGTTCCCTCTGGCCAAAGCAATGAAAAGAGCCCTTTAGTGCTATCTGGCGACAAGATAATGTGAGCTGCAGATGCAGTTCCAAACTTTCTAGGTACCACAGTAAATATATATATATTTAATATGTCCCAATTTTAAAAAATCATTTTGGTATGTTATCCACATAAAGATGTTAATGGGGGCTGGGGAGGTAGGTGGGTAAAGTGATTGCACTAAAAGCAGGAGGATTTAGTTTGATTCCTAGAAGCTATGTTTAAAACAAAAGGAGGGACATGGTGGTGCATGCTGGTGACCCCAGTGCTGAAGAGGCAGAAACAGGCTCACTGGCCTGAAAATCTACCCTACATGGTGAGTTCTCAGACGTTGTCTCACAAAAGGTGGATGGTGCTGGAGAGACACCACCCAAAGTAGTGCACTGGCCCTTACACACATGAGCACATATGTGCACCTGCATACATGCAATGCTAATGACATAAGTTAGATTTCATTTTATAATGCACCAGGTGGCACATTCGGCCTGGCTGATCAGTCATAAGGCTTGCAGAGTCCACTGCTGGTTAATATTGTTGGTGACTTCTCTCTTCCAAAGGCTGCATGTAGCATAGCTCTTTCCAGCTTTCTGACAGCTAGTCAATATGGAAAAGGTTTCCAGCTCAGCTCCAAAAAAATCAGTACAGATTTATTCTCTTCCCATTTTGGAGGTCAGAAGTCTGAAGTGAGACATTTAGGGCCAAATCAAGTGTCTGTGGGGTTGAGTTTCTCTTGGAAGCTCTGGGCAGAGTATGGCTTCTTGTTCCTCAGTCTTTGGCTCTATCTTTTTCTCTGTCTTCAAAATGCATCTTCCTAGCCAAAGATTCACCATCCTCACTTCTTTCTGCTTCTGTAATCACTTAGCTTTCTCTGCCTTGGGGCCCTTCTGTCATTTGTGATGATGTGGAACCTCCTGGGTAATCCAGGAAGCTCTCCTCATATTGATAGAGATTAGGAGTAAGATATCCCCTACTTTTGTAGGCAGCTAGTTACAGGCCCAAGGGGAAAAAAAGCACATAATCTGTTTGTTTTGATAGAGTTGATGAACACAGAGAACAGAGTCTTGGAACTGAAATGCCAAAAAATGATGCACCAAAAGGTCAAAAATCCTGACTCATGTTATGGGAGGTCAGATGACCCACACATAAAAGTAACCAATCCTTTGCCTTGTTAATCAGCCTACCAGAAGCCTCCTGTATACATGTTAGAACCCTGTCCTGGATTTATTTTCTCTTCTTTTCTAGTAAACCCTTTTTAAACTTGCTCTGCCACATCTGTACTTGTCCTAAAACTCAGAGTTACTGGCTCGGGAAGTTTTGGTAACCCTTAAGGGTTTGGACCTCTGGCCCCTAAGCTCATCCAGAACTAAGAAAGGCACCATCACTCTCAAAACCCACAACAATGTGAAGCTGTTTAACTTAGTCCCATATGCAAAGTCCCAATGCAGCACACTTCCCCATCCAGTATTGTAAGATGTGGGCATCCTGACATGTTGGGCAAGGGCAGCTCTAGGGAGCAAAGATGAGAGTCCAGATTCAGACCCCTGTTGTCTTACTCCAGATCAGTTATGAGCTGACTGTAGGGCCATAGGTAAGTCACTTCATGCCCCTGGTTGACTACAATTGTCTTTCCTGTAAAATTGGTACCCCATTCTCCAGTCAAAATGCAGGGAGCCACCAGTGGGAACTGCTTATTGTCTGCAAATGTGGCTTTCCTGGTTGGTGGGGGAGATCGAGATCTGAATTCTAGGAGGGTCAACAAAGAGGAGAGCCTTAGCTGCCTAATTTAACTGATGAGAAAACTAGGGTTTGGGGTGAGGAAGAGGCTTCCCTGAAGATATAGTGTGTTGAATATAGAAAGGGAATTTGCCCAGTTGGGGCACTTGCCCAGGGATTATAGAAATAGACTCTTGGAATTGTTTATCCAAGAGTGGGCTAGCTGCTTTTTAGAGCAGAGCCTGAGTGAAGAAAAACTGACCCTTGGCATCCTTTAAACCAAGAGTAAGCTACTGCTTTTTCTGTTATCCCTGCTTCTGATGTTCCTGAAGCTGTAGCATCTGCTGACAGGCACTCCTTGGTGTTTTTATTGAACAGCAAACAAACAGTAATATGTGAAGAATTAGTATTACATAGGCAAAGGACAGGTAACATGAGTGAGGGGCAAAAGACTTTTGACTCCAAAAATTCTTTTTTTTGTACTTATTTGTCAACAGAGAGAGAGAGGAGAGAGAGAGAGAGAGAGAGAGAGAGAGAGAGAGAGAGAGAGAGAGAGGATGTACCAGGGCCTCTTGCCACTGCAAACAAACTCCAGATGCATGCACCACTTTGAGCATCTGGCTTTATATGGGTACTGGGGAATTGAATCTGGGACCATCAGGCTTTGCAAGCAAGCACCTTTAACCAGGGATCTATCTCACCAGCCTCTTCCAAACCATTCTTTAAACATTTGTTAATGGAAGGGACTTAGGGATATGACCGATCCAGAACACACACACACACACACACACACACACACATACACACACACACAGATGTACACTAATTCACACTAAGCCCACCTACTGCTTTCAACAATTCTGTGGGCAATTCCATACTTCTAATGAGAATCCTTTGCTTTCAATGTGTGGCCAGCATAGTTCACCCACATACACATTGTTCTGGGTCAGGAATGCAACCAGTCACCAAGGAAGTAGAGCAAAGAGCATAGCTTAAGTTCACTCAGCATTTCTAAACATTCCTTGTCAATGTTGGTCATCTGTGCTGTTCAGGCCAAAGGTAAACTAAGGCAGAGGAAACATAGTTACATTGCTCTAAGTAGGTGGGTTACATGGTTGTAAGACTGACTTCAGGGCAAATTACAAGATAGGTACTTAGCAGAGAAAGTATCTCATAGTGACAGTCTCACAAAAGTTACTTGTAAGGTCGAGATTAATTTGCAGATTCCATTTTCACAGTTTGTAATTAGAGTTCATTCTGACAGGATCTCAGTTGCTTGAACCCTCTCTGAACCCGTGTCCTTCTCTATGCAAGTGTGAACAGACCAATGGGAAGATCCAAGGATCTCAGGTATGAAAGAAACTAGGATATTTACAGGGCTGTGCACAGGAGGGTCAGGAAGACACCTGGGTGCAGTTATCATGGCTTTATTCCAGGTCTGCTGATCAGCCAACGGGGTGCGGGCTGACCACACCCTCTGCTTATCTGGCCTGCAGTGCTCTGGACACCTCAGAGGCCAGGACCTTTGGAAGTTCCTTCAAAGCCTCTGCTGCCCTTTGGCCCATTCTCCCTGCTCCCCTCTGAAACAAAGCCAGGCAGCAGCTGGTAAGTTTTACTCTGGAGGCAAGTACCTCCAGACTGCAAGGCTTGGTCCTGACCCAGCTCTGCCCCTCTTGTAGGGACTGCTTTGCTTGGGTCAGTGGGCCACAGTGGGCCAGAGAGGTGCTCTCTGAGCCCAGGAGGGGGAGACTGAGCCTTGAGGTTTGTTGATGTGCTAACCTTGGGAGCTCTCTGGCTTCCCTGTACCCAGCTTCATGGTGGGTGAGTTGGGATCAGGCAACTCCCCAACAACCCATTCAGGCCTAAAATCTTGGATCCCTTCACTGTCTCCACAGGTGCCCAAGGATACACCTTTGCTGAGCCCAATTTCACCTGCACTGGTGAGCAGGGCCGGCTACTATGAGAGCCAAGGCCATAGGGGCCTGTCTTGGAGGTTCTCCCCTGCCTGCACTCTCATTTCACCCCAGCCGGCTGTCCTAAGAGCTGAGAGACCTCAGGCTGAAGGTGCTGGTACCACAACATGTAGACTTTGGAAATTCCTGGCTACAACTCCCAAGACGTGCCAAGCTTACCCGCTGTGTAGGCAGAAGTCCTGCCAGTGGGAGCAGAGTGCATCCTGGGGTGACTGGAGACATCAGCCTGTAGGGTGCAGTCATTCCATTGGTTACTGTTTCCTGAATGTCCCAGGGTGCTGGTTCTTATAGAACAGGGTGAAAATGTTTTGGGTCCTGCCTCTTTCTGTCTTTCACTAGGGCTGTGGAAGAAGGGGACAAACTCTTTGAGGTCAGTTAGTGATCTGGGGCAGAGCCAGGACTTCTGGGAAGGGAGATGTTACAGTCCTGATTTGTGGTCTCCCAAATGGGCCAGAGGTTAAGATGGTACTAATGGTCAATGGAGGAACAGTATGGTATGGTGTGAGTGTGATAAAACCACATCCTCCAGCAGAAGTCTGCTGTTCCCTTGTGTGTGTGTGTGTGTGTGTGTGTGTGTGTGTGTGTGTGTGTGTGTGCGCGCGTGCGCGCGCAGGTGCACATCTGTACACGTGTGTGGAGGGCAAAAGGCAACCTCAAGTGTTGCTCCTTAGACACTGCCCATCTTTTCTGAGACAGGGTTTCTCATTGTCCTGGAATTTGCCCAATTAGGCTACACGTGCTGCCCACTGAGCCCTAGGGGTCTGCTCATTTCCACTTTCCCAGCACTAAACTTACAGATGCACACTATCAACCCAACTTTTACTTTTATTTAATTTTTTTTTGCAAGCTGAGAGGAGAGAGAGGGAGAGAGAGAGAGAGAGAGAGAGAGAGAGAGAGAGAGAGAGAGAAAGAGAGAGAGAGAGAGAGAATGAATGGGAGTACCAGGTCCTCTTGCCACTCCAAATGCCTGTGCCACTTTGTGCATCTGGCTTTATGTGGGTACTGGGGAATTGAACCCAGGCAGGCAGGCTTTGCAAGCACCTTTAACCATTGAGAAATCTCTCCAGCTCCCCACATTTTAAAAAATTATTTCTCTCTTTTTATATTTTTATTGTCCAAAATTAGATACATTGTATTAGTAAATATTGTGCTGGTATCCCCGATTCCCTCCTCCCTGTCCCCAGTCCACTGGGTTTCCTCCTCGGTGGGCATACTGGATCGTTCCATGGGGTAGGAGGTTATGGATAGCACAGGAGGCAGCCAGGTTCCCCCCACACACTTGTGACCACACCTTTTTTTAAATCGATATTTTTATTGTCCAAAATTAGATATATTGTATTAGTAAATATTATGCTGGTATTCCTGATTCCCTCCTCCATGTCCCACTGGGTATCCTCCTCGGTGGGCATACTGGATCGTTCCTTTCCCCACCTTTTAACAACATGACTTCTGGGCATTGAACTTAGATTCATTCATTCTTGCATAGCAAGTACTTTGTTAGCAGAGTTATCTGTCCAGCTTACTTTTTTTTACAATATTTTATTTATGAGCGAGAGAGAGAGAAAATATGAATACATGAGAGCCTCCTGCCTGCCTCTGCAAACCAACTCTAGACACAGATGCCCCTTTGTGTTTCTGGCTTTAAGTGAGTACTGGGGAGTTGAACCCAGGCTGGTAGGCTTTGAAAGCAAGCTCCTTAAACCTCTGAGCCATCTCTCCAGCTCCTCACCTATTTTTTAAACATGTCTTTTGGGGATTTAACTTCGGTTCACTCATTCTTGCATAGCAAGCAAGCACTTTGTTGATAGAACTAATCTCTCCAGCTCACTTTAAAAATATTTTATTAGAGAGAGAGAGAGCGAGAAAGAGAGAGAAAGAAGTATGGGCATGCCAGAACTTCCTGCCTCTGCAAATGAACTCTCGACACATGGGCCCCTTTTTATGTCTGGCTTTAAGTGGGTACTGGGGAATTGAACCCTGGATGGTAGGCTTTGCAAGCAAGCTCTTTTAACCACTTAGCCATCTCTCCAGCCCCATCTCTGGCTCACTTTTACAGATGGGCACAGTAAGGCACAGAGAAATTAGGTAACTTGTGTTAGGTCATACAGCTACTAAGTGATGGCATGAAGACTGGAGTGGGACTGTTCACCTCCACTACACAAACTTCTGACTGAATGCCAGTTTAGGGTGAGGGCCATGCACATCCTGACCCAGGGAATGCAGCTCATGGGCTGCGGGGATGCTGACCAGCAGTCCTTGGAGGACCAGCGGGGCCAGACCCTTAGCTGGGCTGAACAAAGACACCACCAAAACTGCCATGGAAGGAGAGACTCCCTAGTTCTTATCCCCCAGCATTGACACGGTGGGCACTGGAGGCTTGTATCCATCACCACCCTCCTGCCCTCTGTGCAAAGCTCATAGATGGCAGGTGCCTGGTCAGGGCCTCACCGCAGAGGAGGGAGTCTCTTATAGGCAAAACCAGATAAATACTCTGCTCATAAAGAATGCTACTGGCCTGGTGCCCTCACCACCCTCATCTATCCTACAAGGTGTTCAGGGACATGAACTTCCCATGGACAGCAAGTAGGAGCTCCTGTCTCAAATACTGTGTCCCAATGGATTTCATCCCTCGGGACCTTGACATTGCTAATTGTATGGTGAGCACTGGGTGTTGTGATGAAGTTGGAGAGCGCACCCTGCACTTCCCAGGGAGGAAAAGGCTTTGAGCAATGGGGGGTTGAGCAAAGGACACCGCAAAGAATTGTGCAAGGGACCTGGGTGATTGTAACAGCCAGCTTCTTCTGGCTTGGTCTCCAAACTGTGCCTGTGCCATGTGTAGGGGCTCTGCTTACACACACACACACACACACACACACACACACACACCAGATGCTGAGGCAAAGGAGAACCAGTTCTTGGTGAGGCAGTGGTTCCCCTAACTTCATTTCCACCCTTCCCCACTCTCCATAAGGCTGTCATCAACCCCATCCTAAACACTGCAGACAGGAAGTTCCTCCCCTGGAGAGCAATCAGCATTAATCATAAATCTGGCATTTAATCCAGAGGCCATATCACCTCCCATTTGATTCCTTCCCACTCACTCAAGTCCCTGGTGAGGACACTACACTGGGCAAATCATGTGTGTGAGGTTGAGACCTGCCTAGTGCTTGTGGGACCTTGAAACAGAAATACCTGACCTCTCTGAGTTTGTTTCTTTATCTATCACATAAGGAAAATAAACTTATTTGAAAGGAAAACAATACTTTTTTCCAGGTCTGTTAACCATTCTAAGTGTGATATCAGCAAGGGATACATGTTAAATAATACTAAGAGATGATAGATAACATCATCTTGTTACAGTTATTTTAAAAGTTAACTTTCAGGGGCTGGGGAGATGGCTCAATGATTAAAGGTGCTTGCCTGCAAAGCCTGCATCCCAGGTTCATTCAATGACCCCAGAGTCTAGTGAGCACAGCCAAGAATATTTTAGCAAATCTTGAGGTAGCACCTTAGCACCCACAGTCAGACACAGAGTGGTGGGTTTCTGGACTTTATTTCTAGCAGCAAGAGATGCTGGTGTGCCCATCCATGTGTGCATGCACACACATACAAATAAATATAAATAAAAAAGAATTAAATTGCAGTCTGTACAGAACTAAAACCATGTCATAGTAGATGGCAGGTGGCTGTTGGCCATTCTTGTACCTTTCTCTCAACGCTACACTGCTTCTGGTTACTCATCAAGTCAGTGGACTTGGGTTTGAACTCCATATGGTGAGGTCCTGGCTCCTGTCCTGGCTCCTAGTCCTCGGTGAGCTAACTGACTTCTTGTAGCCTGGGTATCCTGCTGTGTGACACAGTTGAAAATAACCATGCCTCCCTCTGGGCCTGGTGGGAAGTCGCATGAAATGATGCTAAAAGCCTTCAGTTCAGTGCAGACAGTTAGCCGAGCACCCACGGTTGTTCACACTTCTGCTCCTCTTAGCTGGGGATTCCCAGCTCTGACATTCTCACAACCACATGGGGTGGTTAGTTTTTACCCTCATGGCAAGACAGACACAGACTCGGCCTGCTCGTTGGATCCTGTTAGCTCAGCTGCTTGGGATAGAGCTCACGTCTCTCCCAGGTGTGAGCTGTGAGCAGCATCCTGCTCCTGTGTCTTCCACAAGAAGGCAAATCTGCTTCTCAGAACTCTCAGGGTGAGCCCCACTCTGACCCTGGATGCAGGCCAGGAGAGTCCAGGGGGACCTGAGGCTCGACCCACCTGCTCAGGAACTGCTGTGTCCTTCATGGCAATTACCTCATTTCTGCCTTTGTTTCTCCATCAGAAAACAGTCATAATTTGGGCCTTGGCTTTGGAGTCGGAAGACATGAGAGCGAATCTTGATTGCACCCTCACTTGATGCAGCCTTGAGTAATTTCTTCTTTTATAGTTCCCATGTCTCTGCCTATGAGAAGGGGCTGATTGGAGCATGAAATTTCAGGATGTTAAGAAGGAAAAGGAGAGCAGTAGGCAGTAGTTAGCATGATTCTCTTTACGTTTTCAAAAGTTGGTGCTTGTACGTGTCTACTTCTTCAAGATTTGAAAAAAATATGGGCTGGTGAGATGGCTCAGCGGTTAAGACACTTGCCTCTGGTGCCTAAGGCCCCGGGTTCAATTCCCCAGGACCCACATAAGCCAGACCCATAAGGTGATGGCCCTGGTTGTCTCTGTCTCTGTCTCTGTCTCTGTCTCTCTCTGTATCTCTCTGCTTGAAAATGAATAAATAAAATATTAAAAAAAGATTTGAAAAAATATTCTTGGCTGTGCTTGCTGAACTCTGGGGTCATTGGGTGATAGGGTTTTCATTGGAATAGTGCTGTTGTAGTTTTCCTATGATTTACCCTCAGAACTTAGCAATTAAAGACATAAATAATAGTTGTCTTCACTTCCTACACTTGTCTGTGGGTCACCTATGGACACAGTGATGGGGCCTCTGAGCAAACCTAGGTAGAGATGACCACTTGACATGCCTCCTTGGCTATGGCAGGGGTGGAGTTGTCCTGTAGGGTTGGCCTTGGGTTGGAAGAAGGATCCATCACCTCCCAAAGCCTCTGATGAAGACATGACCTCTTGGGGGAGGGCAACTGGACACCAAATATGACTTCTGATGCTAGTCTCCCTGCCATTCATGAGACTCCTGGTCACCCTGACTGCTGACTTTAGGTTCCCAGTCTGTAAAGGGGACAAAGCCCATCTCCCTCATTATGGCAGGAAGTTTCACAATCCCTGGGAAGATGGGCCAGGGTCAGGCTGTGTGAGACGGCAGGCATGGGCTACTCAACCTAGAGCCCAGGCTTCTGTCTCCTGGGAGTCAGAGAATCCAGTGTGAGGCAGGCGAGGTGGGTTTCCATTACAGGAGGGAGGAGACTGAGGCCAAGATGGAACATAGAAGCCAGTACAGTGTGTCTGATGACACCAGCAAAACTGTAGCACTGATCCGACCTCAGCAATGGCTTTTCTGGTGTGGCTCCCATCAACATGCACCCGATGAAAACTTTAAGAGATTAAAAAAAAACCTCCGACATTATATATTTTTAAAAGGTCATCTCCCTAGTGGCTCAGAGCTCAAATCAGTCAACCAAGAGAAGTGATAATCTGGGTTAACTGAGTGACCTGGGATTCTGGAAACCACCATGGTGGAGCATCTAAGCAGGAAAGCAGAAAGCTAATGCTTGCCCCTTCCCTCTGCTCCCTGTTCCTTCTGGCTGTCCTTGGAAGCTCGCCATAACCCAGTTTCACCTGGATGAAGGGGAAGGCAATGGCTGGTGAACTAGGAGTGCTCCTGCGTGCTGGGAAGCTGGCATCCCCAGCCCAGAGGCAGGTGCTTAGGGCCACTCAGCCCACCTTGTGGTACTGTGAAGACTTGGAGGGTATGAGGCATGTTAACATGGAAACGGAAGACTGGAAATTAGCAGCTTTTTTTTTTTTCGGCTGGGAGGAACATTAAATTCAACCCTCAGCCTGAGGCCCTCCCCCAGGTGGATTTAGCCATTCACCTCTAACAATGGGGAACTCAGTCCAGTCCTGGACAGGCTGAATTTACACTGGCTCCTTTCCTTTCTGCTCCTGGTCCTGGCTCTGAGCCTCAACAGGTAGACAGAATTTGCTTCTAGTCTCCACAGAGACTGTCCTATCCTGAGGGCTTCTCTGCTCTTCTCTTGCTCTATCTGGCTCACCATCCATACCATAGGCCAGATGCTCGCCATGTTGACTTAAGTTGGCCTTTGCATTCAGGGCTGAGTGGTACTCCAGCCTCCTGAGGAGGGAGCAATTCTACTGACTCCTTCTGGACGTTTTGCCTTTGAAGGCTCAGCCCAAGGTCCCATCATAACCTACTGGTCTGGCTCAGATCACATCAGTCTCAGGACATACTTGGCCTTGGCCTTGGGCTCCAAGGGCAGGCCATCGGGCTAAGTCCTGCCGCCTCCTTGTCTGAGCTGGTGCCTCCTCAGGAGCCCTGCCCTTCTTAAACATTGGTGTCCACGATGCACTTGAGAAACATTGTGTCGTCTTTCACGTAGGCGTGCTTGGGTGACTGCAGCTTGCTGAGAGGGAAGAAGAGTGGGCAACCACTGGCCACGTTGGTCTCACTCTGAGGTCGCTGAAAGGATGCTGAGCTCAGATCGGGCCGGAAGGCGTCGATGGCATGCTCACGGTTGTTCTGGTCGAGCAGCATGAAAGTGACCTGCAGGGCAGGGACAGGTGGAAGGTGAAGCCCTGAGGGATAGCCCACAAGGCATGGGGGCTCAGCACACAGGCTCAGAGGATGTCATGCCTGGGCCTCACCTTTGACCCTTAGCACACACTGACAAGAGTCAGAGGAGTGTGTAAGGGTCATCACACCTGCACTAGGGAATGGAAGGAAGGGAGCAATGGCCATTGCAGCTCCTTCAGAGCTTGTCCACCCAACTAGAGAGACAGTGTGAGTTCCGATGCCACAGCTCAACTGGCCTCAGGGACCAAAGCTGGGACTGGAGTGCTGACAAGGAGGCTGGACTCAGCATTACCTGTGTCCTGTGCTCAGAAACTTCTGATGCATCAACTCGAGCTGGGACTTCCCTCAGCTGGAATGAGGGGTGCCAGCCAATATGCAGAGACATGTACAGAGCTCCTGGTACCCAGCAGATTTCTGTTCTTCTAAGCAGTAGCTCATCTAAACTGACATGAGCTCTTCCCTGGCACGTGTTCCTGGACACATCAGAAGGGAAAACTGCCTCCCATCACCTACTGAGGTTTTTCTTTTGAAAAATATATTTTATTTATTTGAAAGCAGAGAGGCATGCCAGGGCCTCCAGCCACTACAAACAAACTCAAGATGTATGTGTATCTGATGACGTGGGTACTGGGGAATCAAAGTTGGGTTCTTAGACTTTGCAGGCAAGTGACTTAACTGCTGAGCCATCTCTCCAGCCCCTGATGTTCTTAAACTTGGCAGCACTAGAATCCTAGTGAAGACTTAACAATCCTGATGCTCAGGCTTTACCACTTACTGCACGAGCCCTGGGCACCTGTACTTTCTATCTCTGTGTCTCTTAGACAAGGTCTCATATATTATAACCCAGGCTGGCTTGGTACTCATGCATTTCAGGATAGCCTTGAACTTATAGCTGTCCTTCTGCCTCAGCCTCCTGGGTTCTGGGATTATTGACATGTGCTACCACACTTGTTTTAGTGGTGCTGGGATTGAACCCAAGGTCATGTGCATGCTACACAGGCACTCTACCCACTGAACTATGTCCCTAGCCTAGCACTGGAATATTCTTGGGAACTTCCACCTACTGACTCATATCCACTTGGGTCACCCACCCTGCCTGTTCCCCATTCAGCTGAGGTCTGTAGTCTCAGTCAAGATGACTTCCCCCAACTTGATGTTGCTGGTCACTCACAGGGACTTCCTGAGCTCCTCCAGCCTTCCTTGAAACATTTTTTCTTTTCTTTATATAATTTACTATTTAACTTATTTTATTTATTTATTTGCAAGGAGGGAGAGATATAGAGACAGACAGAGAGAATGGGCGCACCAGGGCCTGTAGCCACTGCAAAAGAAATCCAGATGCATGCACCACCTTGTGCACCTGGCTTTACATGGGTAGTGGGGGATTGAACTGGGGTCCTGAGGTTTTGAAGACAAGTGGCTTAACTGCTGAGCCATCTCTTCAGCCCTAAACATTTTTAATATGGCTGGGGATGTTGCTCAGTGGTGTGATATTTGCCTGGGTGTGAGGTGCTGGAGCCAATCTGTAGCATCTCAAAAACAATTAAAAATAAATAAAAGTGAAAAAATTTAACAAGCCTAATTTTTAATGGAAAATTTAGACTCATAGCAGAATTGAGTAGAAATCCAATGGTTTTGCATCTGGCCCCTACCCTCCTACAGTCTCCCACTGCCAACGTGGTTCACATTGGGATTCACACTGATGTACACTCTGCAGGTTCTGACAAGTGTGTAAGGCCATGTGATGGCATGCAGAGGTCCCGCTGCCCTGGAGATCCTCTCCATTCTGTTTATTCTTCCCATAGGCCCCCCTGCTCCCTGGGAACCCCTGAGCATTTTAGTCTCCGTAGCTATGCCTTTTCTGAAGTGTTGACTAATACAGCGTGACTGGCTTCTTTCCTGTAGTAAGGGACATCCACAGATCCTCTGCAGCACCCACTGTGTTCCATGTCCTAGCAGTGAGTGAGAGGTCCTGCCGATCCACAGCCTTGCCATGTTTTGAGTCATGGGCAAGCCTCCCAGCTCGCTGCAGGCAGACGTCCTTTTACAGGTCACTTCTGTACTCTATTTCCACATGCCCTTCTGGAACACTCTCTTTCAGGGAGCTGGGGAGCAGGGGAGCCCTGGCTGTTGGATCTGAGTTCAGCTGTGTGAGCATGTTCATATGTGGGCAGGTACACAGGTTTGAATGTGTGAATGGAGGTCAGTGTCATTCCTCAGGTGTAGTTCACCTTTTTTTGAAGAGAGTCTCTCATTGGCCTGGAACTTGCCTAATTAGCAAGAGTGACTGGCCAATAAGACTCAGGGATCCACCTGCCTCTACATTCCCAGTGCTGAGATTACAAGTGTATTCCACCATGACTAGATCTTTTTTTTTTTAAATGGGAGTTCTGGGGATTCAACTCAGGAGGGAAAACTGCCTCCCATCATGCTTGCAAGACAAACACTTTGTGACTCCCCAGCCCTTCCCCTTCTTATTTAATAATAGGAAACTAATAACAGGGTACTCATTCAGGGCACATGTCCAGGACCAGAACCCAGGTTCCCATGCCTGCCCTGTCCCATAGTCCCCCAGGTCCATACCTTGTTCCGGAAAGGCCAGGGCAGTAGGGCATCATACTCCCCTCTCATGATCACAATGAACAGGGACAGGTGGGTCCTCTTGCCAGTGCCGTCTCCGTTCAGGTAGAGCCTCAGGCACAACTTATAGCCATACTTGGCTGTGTAGAAAGCTGCAAGGGAGAGCCAGTGTCAGCTGTCATCAGGGAAGCGAGGCAGAGTTGGGCTTCACAGATAAGGAGACCAGGGCACAGTGGGTGGCACGCCAAGGTCAACTGGGGTTGGAGTCCATCTCTCTTCTCCATGGTGGCATGTGAGTTTGCAGTTGCTTACTTCAGGGGTTGTCAACTGGCTTTCAGATTACAGACATAGGTCCTATGCTCAGTAGTTATGACTCAGTGGAATTCATAAGGACTAAGTATCTGCATTCCATCATGTGTGGGGGATGTGGAGGGGTGTGGGGGTGTAGGACAGAGGATATCAAGTGTTGTTCCTCAGTTATGCGATCTACCTTTTCTTGAGGCAGGGTCTCTCATTTGATCTGCATCAATTAGGCTAGACTTGCTGGCCCACAAGCTACAGGGATCTGTCTGTCTCTGCTTCCCCAGTGCTGGGAAGTATGTCCCACCCTACCTGGCTTTTTTTCAAAATCAGGTGCTCTTGCTTGCATAGCAAGCATTTTACCCACTGAGGTATCTCCCCCACAGTTTTAGCAGTTCCCAGGAATGGCAATGCTGATGGCCCCAGGGTCACACTGTGAGAACCACTATCCTAAGGAACCTACAGGTAGAAGCAGATCCCAGAAAGAAGATGTGCTGGGGCAGAGCTGGAGTTAGGGCCCAGGCACTGGCTCTCTCTGCTGTCAATGGTTGGAGTCCTGAAGGATGGGGTGAAAGCCTCATATCCAGTTTATCAGTCACCCTCAGCAATGTTCCCAAGGGGTGAATCATCTCTGATGACCATGCTCAGGAGTCTATGGGGCTCTTTCCCTGGGTAACCCCATAGAGTCCTGGTGGTGCATCTCGGGGTAGAAAGAGGGTACAAGGGTGGGCAGGAAGGGGGAGCAGAGGGCCAGACTGACAATCTGACATCTCTGCTCACTGTGTGTTGGTAGAACAAGAAGTCAGCACAATTTTTGCTCTCCTTTCTTTGGAAGGAATCCAAGAATAGTCTACAGTAGCATGCCACCCAAGGAGCAGAGCTTTTCCCACCATGAGATGAAAATGGAACCTGCCCCTGCTCTGTGGAAATGGGTAAACCCCATGCCTCTCTAGGACCCAGCTCTGTTGATCAGAGGAGCTGGGAGCATGAGGTACACAGCTTGGGTAGATGAAGGGCCTGGACATGGTAACCAGTGGCAACCCTCCTCCATCCCATTTAGACACAGGTCAGTGATGGAGGGGGCACATAGGTCTGTGCCAGCCCATACCTGGCCCTGAACAGCTTTAGGTGGACTTAGTCTCCCTGGCATCAGTTTATGTATCTGTAAAATGAGGCTGTGTGGAGAGACACTTGGGGGAGTGTTGAGATGTCATGCATGTCCAGTGGTGACCCAGTCCTAGTCCATGGTGTTGCTTAAACAGAGCCAGGGCCATATATAAATATATGATTATATGTAATATACCTATATCTATCTATATCTATATGGTTTGAATTTTATACTCAGATGTATGTAGTTAGAGTATTAAGAAAAACATTTGCTAAATAATTACTTTATTCAAACTATTGTGCCAAGATGCTCCAATTTACCTAAAACTCCCTCATGAGCTGCCTACAGCTGCACACAGCTGCACACAGTGCCCTCCCTCTGCTCTTCTTCAAGCAAATCCCTGGCTCCCCACTGATAGGTGCCATAGCTGCTTCCCTCTTCTATGTAAGCTTGGTCTCCCAGGTCCCTTGCTTTCTCATTCCATAGCCTATCGATGTGTCTATTTTTCATTCCTATTTTCAGAGTGCAACTAGCATTCAGGGAGTTGAGAGAGCCTGGCAGACACATGGCCCATGGCTGTGAGGTGAGAGCCCTGGGTCAGAGTGTACTTTGTGTCCCAAGTCCACAGGCCTAGAAGGGGGTCCAGCCAGGTTCAATATTGATGCTCCCACTGTGTGTTCTCCAGGCTCCATGGGTCCTGTCTCCTTTGTGTCTGTGCCCATAAAGTGTTACCTGGGGAGAAGAGGCTGACAGTCCTGCCACACGCTGACTCATGGCACCGCCTGGTGACATTAGTGATCTTCCACAGGAAGGTGCCATCAAAGGAGGCCTCTTCCATGAGGTGCAGGCTCTGTTCCAGCTTGCCCAGGGCCTGGTCTTTTTGAGTAAGGGTCTGCTGCAACTCCACCACCTTCAAGGAAAGGCAGTCATCCAGGGGCACCAGGACCCAACATGGGGGAGGTGTGGGGATAGCAGGGCAGAGGGACAGATTCACCCCAACAGGCTTTCCTGACTCAGCCTCACTCAGAGGTTATGCCCCTGTCTGCAGTGCCTTTTCCTTCTCGCTCTCTTGGCCACCTCCTAGTCATCCTACAGGAGCCCAGCTCACGCAATCCTTCCTATAGAGTCTCTAGCCGTTGCCCTAGCCAATGGGTCCTGTATTCTTCAGCCCTTCCAGCAGTTTCTTCTTTTCCATCTCCCATGGTGGGCTGGGCTCCTTTCCCCACTCATCTTGTATAGCAGCTGACTGTAAGAATGGTGCCAGGAAGTCTGCAGTTGAGATGGAGACCCAGCACTGCTCCCAGGGAGCCTACCTGCTTCAACTAAGGTAAACGTGTAAACAGGTTCATTTACTTGGCTATTTGAGTTGGGTGCCAGCCTTTCTAGTAGGTTCCCTAATGAAATTGGAAAGAATAAATTTTACTTTTTGGTGTGCTCAGGTGAGGGAAACCAAAACTGGTAGTGTCTCTGAAAAAAAATTAATTCCTAATTTTACCACTAGGAAAGCCAAGGTCCTGAGAGAGAAAGTGCCTGGCTCAGACCTACTTAGCAAATTATGGTGGCTCTGGCACTAAAACCAGGCCCAGCCCAGGGCGACAGTGGTATAATATTGCTGCATAAAAAACAGCATTACCCTGGTGACTGGCTATATTGGGAATAGTACAATCTCTGGAATAAAAGAGACAGCATTAGTGGGTTGAGAACTGTGGGATCTGAAGTCAGTCTTGGACTGCATTCTAAGCATATGGAATCTTCTAGAGACTGAAGCCAGGTGTCCTACAATAACGTAGACCAACATTCTCTAAGGAGATGAAGCATTCGGTCTAAAGAAGGAACTACTGTACTTAAACTCTGATGATCCCCCTCTGAAAAGCCACTATGAAGATGAGAAGTCAGGTGGTTTTATGAACCCTAAAAGGCAGGGCTAGGAACAATAAGGTAAGACATGATTTTAGCTTAGTAGAGGAAGCACTTTATAACAATGAAAACTGCCCAGCAACTGACTTGAGCTGTCCAAGGAGGGAGGAGTGCCCCCTGCCAGGCAAATCTCAAGCAGAGCTGAAGAGGGGTTGGATGGAGTGAGAAGGATCCTGACTCAAGCTTTTGATTCAGGCCTTCCTAAGGCCCTGGATATGAGGGAGATGAGTTTGCATGGAGGTGACAGGTCTGAGTGAGATGAGTGACTAGGAGGAAGGCTGGATGGGCACAGGGGCTCCCTGGGGTCAGCATGCCTATGGTGCTCACCCTCTGTTCCAAGCTTAGGATGTGTTCACGGTCGAGCTGGCTCTGATGGATGGAGGCAGCCAGGGCCAGGTGGGAAGCCTCCACCTCCTTGTTGAGGACTGTAACGATGTTCTCGAAGACACGCAGCTTCTCTTCCAGCTGGGCAAGCAGCTTCTCCTTCAGGAGGTGCTGAAGGGCCAGCTCCTCCTGACTCTTGCAGCAGGGGGCCCGGTAACAGTCTACCTCCAGGTCCCCTGTCACCTCCACCGCCGCCTGCAGCTGCAGCTCTGACAAGTTCTGCTCTAATGCTACAGGCCCCGGGTCCATGGCAGACCCCAGCAGGGACTTCCACTCCTTCAGGAATGCCAACAGCAGGTTGAGGTGGGAGGCCTGGGAAGTGGCCTCATGCTCCTTCACAGATTGTGGACTCCCCTGCCAAGAGAGTAGTGGCGTCACCACCAGCAGTGAGGTATTGTGCTGGTGGGGTGAGAACTATGGATCTGAAGTCAGTCTGAGACTAGTCTAAGCATGTGGAATTTTCTGAAGTCTGAGGCAGAGCATGCTAGGACAACATGGACCAATATGCTCTTAAGATCAGGTGAAACATTAGTTCTAAACAAGTAAATACTTGGCCAGGACATAATCCCTGATGACCCACCTCTGCAGAGCTGCTGAAAGATGAGAAGAAGACAAAGAAGACCCGGGAATCCGTGAAGCTGGGGAAATGGAAAAAAGGGGTGCTTGCTTGCTGTCATGAAGACCTAAGTAAGCTTAATCCCAAGCACCCATGTAAAATGGCTGGGATGGCCATGCTGTAACCCCCAGGCTGAGATGGGTAGAAACAGGAAGATCAGTGGGGTTCATGGTTAGCTCCAGGTTCAATGAAAGACCCTCTTTCAGAGACATAAGATGGAAGCGGGAAAGAGGAGGATACTCTATGTTCTCCTCTGGCCTCCACGTGTGTATGCACGGGCTACATGCATCTACATCAACGTGAATACATGGTGCACTCATATTACACACACCACACACACCAAGCCACCAAGCAAACCTGGATCTACTCCCTCAGCCAAAGAGAAATTGTTCAGAAGAACAGGCTTAGACATGCCCCCAGGGAGCCATGTATATCCTTATCTCTAGTGTGATGATCCTGCCTGCTTAGCCCCGGAGCAGAATTGGTTCAGGACCATGGAGAGAGGTGTGATGCAACACCAAGATTTAGGAGAGACATTAAGGATGCCCCAGAGTACTATGATGACTGAATAGTGGAGTTTGTTGCTTAAAAAGTCATGAAGGGACATCTAGAAAAGCAGCTTGATGCTCTAGGAAAATCCCAGAAAGGTTGGAGAAGATAGACCCAGAGCTCTGGAATCATGGACAGATATGATTCGTCACACATAGATACTTACCTTAAAGGAGCAGCCGACACCTGCAAAAGGGCACCCAATTCCAGCCTCAGTCATCCCAGGGTGAACCTAGAAATGACAGCCATGTCATAGATGGTGTGGCTATCCCTAGGGATCATGGCAAAGCACGAAGATCCAGCAGGGCAGGAGCTGGGCTGGGTATGACTTGGCCCACACTGTTCTCTCTGCCTTGCCACCTCCTTTATACCATTTGACTGTCCTTAAAAGCAGGCCCAGGGCCCTGCTGCCTTCCCAAGAGTGCTACTTGTCTGGTTAGGACACATTCCACCCAGCTCTGGGGTCATCACTCATTCTTGGTTCTTCCATTGGGCAGAAAACTGGACACACACTTCAGTCCAGTGAAGAGCAGTTATAAGTAGGGCTGGGGAGATAGCTCAGCTATTTATTTTTTTATTTATTTTTATTTATTTATTTTTATTGTCCATAATGAGTTACATTATTTAGTGGGCAAACAATGAGTTGTTGTTCCCAATTCTCCAATGCTCCCCCTCCCCCATCCCCAACCAGCTGGATATTCTCCTCCGTGGGTCATCTGGATCAGTCTAGCTCAGCTATTTAAAGGTGCTTGATTGTTGCAAAGCCTGCCAACCCAAGTTTGATTCCCCACCATTACCCTCGTAAAGATGGTTACAAAGTGGTGCATGCACCTGTGATCCCAAAAGCAGGTGGAGCCAGAATTCCAAGCTCATGGACCAGCTAGACTGTCATTCGTTTGCAGTGATAAGAGACCTTGTCTCAAAGAAAGTAGAAGGTAGGGCTGGAGAGATTGCTCAGTGGTTAAGGTGGTTACTTCCCAGAGCCTAAGGATCTGGGTTCACTTACCCAGTACCCACATAAGCCAGATGCACACATATTCTCTCTGTATCTCCCTGCTTACAAATAAATAAATAAATAAAATATTTTTAAAAGGATATATAGGAAGTAGAAGGTAGAAGAGCACACACACCTTCTTGTCTTCTGACCTCCACACATGCACTGTGGTACGCATGAGCATACACACACACACACACACACACACACACACACACACACACACACACACTTTCTCTCTCTCTCTCTCACTCGAGTAAATAAAACAAAAATTTAAAAAGCAATTATAGGAATGATAAGCATACCTATGAAAGGATGGCTTACACCTCATTAGAGAAATGTAAATTACAACTAAACATCACTTTCCATTTTCTAGAACAACTGAAATTAAAGAGTTGACAGCACCAAGTACTGGGGAGGATGTGAAGCAGCGAGAACTCTATGTGGGAAAGCAAAATGCTACGGAAGGACCTTACAAAGACCCTTCTTCTGAAAATCACATAGCTACACACAAGTTGCCCTTCAACATAGACATTCCACTCCTAGGAATTTCCCAAAGCAAAATAAAATCCATGTCCACATAGAGATGTGTGAATCCTCACAGCAGCTTTCTCCATAGCTTTCTTTTAGTCCTCACTGGAAGGTCCTCCAGGGACAGTCATGGGGTGAATGGATCAAAAACAGCAGTATGTCCAGCCATCAAATTCAATTAATACCATCATATGTGAAAACGTGGATGAACCTTGAAGGCATTCCCTTAATGAAAGAAGTCAGACCCTAAAAACTACATACCCCAGGACACTATTCTGAAGAGATTTTAGGAGAGGCAAGATTTTAGTGACAGGCAGCATATCTGCCATTTCCCAGGGCTGGGGAGCAAGGGGTTCACTGTCCAGGGGTGCAAGCAGCTCTTTACAAGGCAGAAACATATGCCAGATTGACATGATTGGTGGGGCATCTGCTTTTTAAAAATATTTATTTATATGAGAGAGAGAAGCAGAAAGGAAGAGAGAGAGAGAGAGAGAGAGAGAGAATATGTTCACCAGAGCATCCAGCCATTGCAAAAAAACTCCAGACACATGTGCCACCTTGTGCATCTGGCTTTACGTGGGTACTGGGGAATCGAACTCAGGTCCTTCTGCTTTGCAGGCAAACACTAACTGCTAAGCCATCTCTCCAGCCCCCTCATATGATTTTTGAACAGACTAACCAGGATTCATCAAAGTGGACATTTACAATGAGCAAATTTTACTGCATGTAATTAATAGCTTGAGTTTCTCTTTAACAGAACAATCAAAGAGGATTTGGAGGAAAGAAGTACAGGGGCCTCAGGGCTGAGCAAATACAAACCCACACAAGTCACTCCTCTCTAAGTAAAACAAGCAAAGGCTGGGGCCATTGGTTTGGGAGGCAGAGCCCAGCCCAGCAAAGGCCCACCCACCTTCCCCACTGCCCTGGGCTTCAGGGACAAGCTGTTCCCAACAAAGAATAGGAAACAGATGTTTCACAGGGGCAGGCAGAGGGCGGCCTTGGCAGAGAGACACTGGCTTTGGGATGTCTGCAGCAAAAGCCTCTCCACCAGGCTGCTCTCAATGGCAGATGAGTTCGAGGGATGCTTGATGCCAGGGGAGCACCTGGGAACTCTGCTGATGGACCTGAGACCTCTCAGGTTCTATGCATCCAGGATTCCCACCTTCTGTGGCTCAAGGGCTGAAGCTTGAAGTGAGGGTCTTCACCGGGATAAGGAGGCAAAAGTGGCCTGGCCTATGCTGAAATTCCAGGCATTACCCATACCAAGTGGACATGCATAGTGCAGCAGAGCCTTCCTAGGGTTGTGTGGGCAGAACGGCTTGCTGCAGGGCCGCCTGGATGGCTGGTCCATTCTAACAATGATCGGTGGGTGCACAGGTGTGTGCTGTGATCAGCCTCAAATGCTGATGGAGGGGCTGGGGCGACTCTGGGAGGCTTTCTGAGATCCCAGCGGTCAGCCAGGCTGCCTAGTCCGATCACCTGTCACTTAATCCTTACCCTCTATGGGCAGTGACGGTAGGGCTCTGAAATCAGCCGGTGGGGGTTCAGAGCCTGTTTTTGTCATATCATTTCTTAACTGGGGGGGGCATTTAACTTCTCCACATCTGAATTTTTGCAAAATTGGGGTAATATTGCCTACTTTTTGAGCTATAGGGATGATTAAATGAGATAATACATATAGTGCTAATATTAGTTACCTATTGTTTCTGTAACAAAACACCATACACTTAACAATTTACCTCTATACAAAGTGATAAACTTCCAGCCTGGAGGTCAGAAGCCCCACTGTGAGGATGTTGACAGCACTGTCTGCATGCAGGTCCTGGGGTCCCTTCCTCCATCTTCAAAGCCTGCACAACACCTTCCAGTGTCCTGTGGTCTCTTGTCTCCCTCTGAGGAGGACCCTGTGATGACACTGTGTTCACCCAGATAGTTTCACACCCCCCTGCACTTCTGCCCAGGCCTTCATTTCAGCACACTTAAAAATCTCTTTTGTCATTATTATTAGCTGACTACTCCCCCCCCACCGTAGCCATGTTAAAGTATGAACCCTATGTATCAGAATGAGGACATGCAACCTTTAAAGAGCTCATGAAGCTAAAACAAGGATATCATAGACAGGCTCTAATAAAAAAAAGACAAGTGTCCTTAAAAGAAGAAATTTGGACATGCAAAAACACAGAGAAAAATTCTGACGTGAACAAGCTAAAAAGAGAGGCTTTGAGACAGTAACCAACAATTTTTGATACAAAGACCCCTAAGCTCACAACATCAAAACAGCCTTAATACCCACCACAACTCAGGGAACTGAACAGAAGAGGGGGCGGAAAGATTGTGAGAGCCGTGGTGGGGGAGAATATCAGAGACTTAGCAACCCTCAGTAACAACACACCTGGGTCAGGAGAACCCGGCTGAATACTAGGCTATCCATGGTCCCCTAACACAAAGACTGATACAGACGGCCCACGGAGGAGGATATCCAGCTGACTGGGGATGGGGAAAGGGACAATGAGGAATTGGGGATAACAACTCATTGCTGGCCCACTAAACAATGTAACTCATTATGGACAATAAAAAAAAGAGAGAGAGGCTTTGAAGAACCCAACCTTATCCCACATGTCATCTTAGACTGAACCTCCAAGGTCCTGAGAAAATGAGCCCTGGCACCTGGTCACTTGGTTAGGGAAGACCTCACAGGGGTCACATACTCATGGGTTCTATAGGTGAGGAGGTAGATACGCCTGGGGGACTGTTGTTCAATCAGTGTTCACCAGCAGTAGTGATATCACCATTATAACTTCTCCCAGGAACTGGTATATACATTCATCTCATTGAATGCGAACATCTTCAACTTCTTTTGCTTTTGCTTTTTAATGGATGTGTGTGTTGCGGTGGATGTGGTGAGTGCATGTTCATAAGCATGTGGGCACGCATGTGTAGGGGGTATGCATGCACATACATGTGGAGGCTGGAGACTGATGTGGGGGTCTTCCTCAGTTACTTTCCACCTCATTCTTTGAGACAGAGTCTCTCACTGAACCTAGAGCTCACCAATCAGACTAGATTGGCAGGCCAGGGGTTCCCTGTCTCTACACCAAGTATTTTACATGAGTTCTGGGGATCTGAACTCAGGTCCTCATGCTTTATGATAAGTACTTTACCCACTGAGCAATCTCCCCCAGACCACCCCTCTCTCTCTCTTTCTCTCTCTCTTTTTCTTTTTTAGGTAAGGTCTCACTCTAGCCCAGGCTGACCTGGAATTCACTATGTGGTCTCAGGGTGGCCTCAAACTAACAATGATCCTCCTATATCTGCCTCCCAGAGTTCTGGGATTAAAGAAGTGTGCCATCAGGCCTGGCTTCAAATTCTTAATAATGAATTCTACTAAACTCTGGTTCCCATTGGATATCCTGAGTCAGAAAAGGAACATTCTTCAAAGTGTGAGTGTCTGAAACATCTAATTGTAGAATACCAAAGCATCTCTGTGTACCCCAGTCCTCCAGGGCAAGACGGGCTGTGAGCTCCCCTTAATAAACAGACAGAAATGGAATGAATGTCCAGCTCAAGGTCACACCAAGCTTATGACCCAAGGAACCGGCTGAGCCTGAGTCTTCCTGCCCAGTGTTGGCCTTGGAAGGATGAGCAGCTTCCCTGCACTAGTGCGGCCTCTGAGACCACACTTTGTGCTTGGAGGAGAGGAAGCCAGAGCTCGGGGCTCGAAGACAGTATGGGACCAAGTAAGATAAAGCCCAGGAGAATCAGGCTCAGGTTGTAGAGGAAGAACACATATCTGTCTGGGCCTATGACTGTTACCACTAGTGGTCCCTGTGGGAGTGACCTCCCTACTTGCAAACTTCTAAAAATAAGTCCAGTGGTGGAATTTCCTTTAGGGAGGAAAAGAGGCAATGCAGACAGACTGCTAGTCCCAAGAGGACACTCTTCTCTCTGGGTCAGTGAAGTCTCTGACCTGTGGTGCTCCCAGCATTACTAGTCACCCAGAACCTTTGTGAAAAGGCTCCCAGGGTCTTCTAGGGATCTGGGACCTCCAAGAATGTGGGTGCTGAGGAGTGCCAGGAGCATGAAGGTCACCCCAGTGCAGGTCAATGTAGAAACAGGAGGATCTAAGCTTTCTGGGACTGTCAACAAGCTGAACTGTGCAAAGCGAGCTCTGGAGCTCTGGAGGTCTGGGCTGTTTCCACTCGGGCCTCAGCTGCTTCAGAGGAGAGTCACTCGACAGTCTGGGGTAGCTCCATTTGTCACTGCCTGTCAACTCCCACCGTCCTCTGGAACTGGGCCAGGTCCTCTCTGCCAGTATCTGCTCAGCCCAACTGCCACATCCTCCAGGAAGCCCTGACCGAGGCTCCTGTTGAAAGAAGCCTTGCCTGTTCTTTCCCCACAGAACTTGGTCGGTTTCGGCTCGTAAGGTGGACTGTTAACTTAAGCATGCATAAAGCATTTGGGGGGGGGGTGATTCCCAATTTAGGTAGGCTGTTACTTAACATGTATAAATGAGGGTTGATCCCCAGTTTGGTGGAAACATGGGAACGATACAACCAGCCTAGGAAGTAGGGAATGGAGCCTGGTTTTGCCACCCACTTGCTATGTGATTTGGGTCCAAAGCACCAAAATCTCCTTTTCTCTGGACCTTGACAGAATGGCCGTGATGTATTAATGAAAACAAAGACACCACCAGTGAATCCAATGGAGTCACAAGATTATAGATGCAAACCAACACATTCAGAAGTGTAGTATTTTGGGGTTCATTGAAGGTTTCATATTTCAAATGACAGATGCAGAGACTGGGGACTGAGACACAGGAGGGACATGGTGACTTTCCATACACAGTATGGACTCTAGAGACAGAAGGCTGACTAGCTTTTAGTGGCCTCAAAGGAGATAGACTTCAGCTCAGTACAAATGAATAAAGCCCTGTAACTGTGAAGAGTCCACCTTGCAGGAAAGTGGCCACTGTATGAAGTCATGTGCTCCCCGCTTTGGAAGGATGTAACTCTGTGGCAGGAACCCGGTACACTCTGGGAGTTGAAGTAGACAGCTTAAAGTCCTGTCATTTTTGGATTGTAATAAAAGCTGCAACACTATCTTGAACCACTTTCATCAGATGTTTGACCTTCAACTGGGCCTCAGAGGGAAGAGAAAGATTTTACCTTACCAAAGATGAAAAGAAAGTTGCTGGATTAAAAGATATAAAAGCAGATCTGATCTGTTACCTCACATTTATACAAGAATTGTATATTAATTTTGCTAAAAGGAAAGAATGAAATCAGTTAAAACCAATGGTTCTAGCTCATGCAGCCAGTGGGGCCTTGGAGAGCACGCAGCCAACACCCTGAGCTCTGCAGGTGGGGACAGTGTCCCCCAGGGTGTCTGCTCTTGCATATCAGTTGTCCAAGAGACAGCCAAGGGAAGCACAGGAAGCTCTTCCATGGAAAGTATACTTGATCCTCATTATAACTCTCTGAGGCCCACCAAAGGGAGGGGAGGCTGAGACAGGGAAGGGAAAGCTCTTCAAACCAGCCCTGGGCAGGGCAGGAAATCCCCCCCCCCCACTCGCTGAATGACAGGGACTAGTGCAGAGAAGAGAGAACAAGGCATGGAGTATCGCCCACTTCTGGTTCAGCAAGTGGGAGGGAGGCACCCTGGCAGCTGTTGACCTATAACCCAGCTATAGACCTATACCTGGGAAGGCCTTGTAAAGTCAACTGAAAGTCTTAAATTTACCAAGGGAGAAACATTTGCTCCCAGCTAGGCAGTAAATGTCACTAACTGGTCCCTGCATACCAGGGTCTGGATCAGTCACTGTTTGCTGCCAGGGGGAACGTTGAAAGAGCTGGCATCTGTCTAACAGTGGGGACACTGGAGATGGCAGTAAGACCCTGGCCACTGGGAATTCTGGGGAACTAAGATTCCCCCGTGAGTCCCCTATACATGTAAAGGAAGAGTTTGGATTTTGCACAGTGAATCCTAATTGTTTGGGTTTGTGGACCCAAGTTTTGGTTAACTTCACTTTGGTTTTACATAAAGATTGCCATCTTTTGACTATATCTAGTAAAGGCTTTTCTAGAAACTCCACCTTTACTCTCACGTTACTTCACATATACAAAAGACTTATCATACAGTAAAGGTTGACTCACAGGGCTAGAGAGATGGCTTAACAGTTAAGAGCTCTTGCCTCTTAAGCATGATGGCCTCTTGGGCCAGAGATAGACAAATCTGATTCTCCAGACTCCATCTAAGAAAGCTGGATGTGGCCACCCATGCCTGTAACAACTCAGTCTACGAGGAGGTGGAGACATGAGAAGCCCTGGAGCTTACAGACCTACAGCAGCTCTAGATTGAGAGAGAGAGAGACCCCATCTCAAGGAAATATGCAGATGAATGATAAGATGATACCTGAAGGTTTCCTCTGACTTGAATTCCATATGCATGCATGAATATAGATCACATGCATCTGCACACACAATGTGCATACATCATATATCACACATACATAGGCAAAAAAGCCCTCACTATATTTCTATATTATCATTTTGTCATGAACTGGTTGGATGTGTGTGGTGAAAACTTCTGGGCTGGACAGATACCCAATGAGAGTTCTTTCTTTAGGGGATGACCAGAGTTCTAGGCTGTTCTATCTAAGTATATCTCTTTGGCTCTTCACGCTCCCAAAGATCCAATGGTGTCTTACATCTAGTAACACAGCTTAATTGACCCAAGAGCTGAGCTGATAATGGGTTCTCTCTACAACAGGAGCTGGCTGAATTTTTGAGTGAATGGCCAGAGACAAATATTTTGGGCTCTGAAGTATCTTGTTTCAAGTATTCCATTCTGTCTTTGTAGGGAGGAAGCAGCCACAGGTGAGTGAGAGTGGCTGTGTACCAATAAAACTTTACTACTGACATAGAAGTTTGAATTTTACAGAATATTCATGAATTGATGCTATTTTTTAGTGGGCTGTACAAAAAAAAAAAAAGGGCATGAGTTGGGTTTGGTCCATGAGCCCGTTTGTGGACTCCTGGTCTAGTTGGTGGTTTCAGTTCTAAATTGACCACAGACCAGTGGCTCTGAGAAAGTCTTTACCATCCTGAACATCAGTCTCCTCCCTGCTCATAAAGTGAATTCCATTCAGGTTTAAGACAAAGAAAGGCACACACTTGCTGTCTACTGAAGCTGTCTATTTTGCCTACACCTGGACAAATAAAGATGGACAGGTCTTCTTCCCTGGTGGTGTCAACATACCTTCTCCTGACTCTGAAGGCTTCCTGGGTTCACAGGTTGGTGGTCGTCCCCTTTGCATTTAGAACAGATCCCATCATTTCCATTTCTGAGGAAGCACAAAGAAGTCTCCTTAGTGATGTACCATAACTTGCTGGTCCTGCCACCTTCCTGGCAGTTCCCAAGGCCCAGACCTTTCCTATCAGGGCAGCTAATAATGACATTCATACAGATCCACAACCCTAGAGCCCCCGCTGCCAAACCTTTGAAGCCATGGGCATCCACTGTTTCCTGTAGGTTGCAGAGAGCTGCTTTGGGAGCCCTTACAGGACCTGACCTCACTTAGCTCCTCCGCATCCCACTTAGTGTAAATATGCATGTCTCACTAAAGAAGTAGACATCCAAGTGTTGGATTACAGGTTGGTTACAGAATGTTTCCCCAGTCCCCTCTGGAAGAATTGTTCCATGAACTGACTTGCCTTTCTCAAATCTGCAAAAATTTCTGAATTGTAGAATGCATTCAGTACTGAGGAGGGAAGGGGGGCTAAGCAAGGGCTTATGGAGGTGGGATGTCTTATTAGCATCCTCTGTGAGGTTGTGGTCTCTTATTGCCATGTATAGGTGATTGTGGTCAACTAGAACAAGAAGGGCCTCAGAGTCCATTTCATCTGAATTCATTTTCTGAACAGGGTTCCATGAAGGCCTCTATGTTGCTACAAAGCTCCTAAGCAGTCCTGACACACAGGACGCACCGATGACCTAGCTTTTTTTTTTAGGTGAAAAACACGAGGTCTCAGAGGCCTGTGGACAGGCCAAGGGGCTGTGAATCAAAGACAGAGTAGGGTGGGAGCACCTCAGTCCAGGCCTCTGTGACCTCCACACTGTTCACACCCTCTTCTGCCAGGTTTTTTGGTGCAGGAGGAAGCCCAGCCCCATCACAGAAGGCCAAGGTGAGCCCGGAGCGTCAGGTGCTTAGCACACCCACTCAAGCTTTGTGGCTCCACCCCACCTGGCCTTTCCACCACCGTGACCTGTCACTCTCTTCCCAGAGCCTCCCTCTTTGAATTTCTCACTGGCCTGACTCAGGGTTTCCACATTCTAAAGCCATGAAGCCTTGAAGATCATGCTGGTGGCCCATGGCCATATAAGGGCATCTTTACTAGGAAATTGACATGAAGCAAGTTGACGAGCTCTCTGGAAGGTCTGTCTGCATCTGTACAGGAAGATGATAATGGTACCTACCTCTCCAGGCTGTTCTGAAGACACAAAGAAAGAGTACTTGGTACACAGCAGGTGCATAACATTTGCTTAAAGCAGGATGTCAATGATATTATTACTGCTACACATTTCTCAGTAACTTGTATTTTCTTGAGGTAGGGTCTCACTCTAGTCCAGGCTAGTAACTTGTATTTTAAACATAAATTTATGTTATGAGAATCTATATCTTTGCCCCCTTAATGGATCTTTATTTTAAGTTGTGTTATTTTTAATGTGTATGAACTTGTATTAGTGTGTGTGTATGTATATTCATTCATATTTGTGCATGTGGAGGCCACAGGACTATCTTGGGTGCTGTTCTTCAGGCACTGGCTACCTTTTTTGTGGTGGTGGGGGGAGTAATGGGGTCTCTCATTGGCCAGGAGCTCACCAAGTAGATTAGACTGGCTGGCCGGTGAGCCTCGAAGATCCTCCTGTCTCCACCTCCACAGTGCTGAGAATACAGGTGTGCACTATATCATACCTTGTATTTCATGTGGGTGCTGGGGAATCAAGCTCACGTCTTCATGCTTGATTGACTGAGATGTCTCCCCAGACCTGAGTTATTTAGATTTCAAACATATATATTTTATCATGATCTTTGCCCTCTTTAACAAGGTTTAATATATTTGTATCACAGCTTGCTATTTACCAGGTGGTCTATCTATATTCATTATTATAGAAACTTTTTTTGAATATTGATTGTAACAATTCTGTGAGGCAGAGGATAGCTCTACAGGTAAGAAAGTTGAGGCTTAGAGCCATAAAGAGTTTGCACCAGGCTACACAGTAAGCAGCTGGGTAGCTGCAGGCTTCCAGGCTCTGTCTTTGCAGTGGGTGGACTTTGAGGGACTGGCATCCTTCTATGGCTACTGATCCTCCCACCATCTCCCAGAGGGGCAGTATGGGGAAGAAAAGAATATGGAAACTCAAGCCCAGAGAGGTGAGGTCACCTGCCCAAAGCCACCAGGCTCATCTCAGCCCTACCTCCCATCAGGGTCCCTCCCTGGCACATTTCCCCACCCACCATTCACTCCTCAGCCCAGCCCCTCACCTCAGGTTCTCAGAGAGACAGGTTGTGCAGCCGAGGGCCCTGGGCTCAGATGTGTCCTGACAGGCAGTAGGGGGGCACCCAAAAGGAAACTCATTTTCATCAGGGGCCGGTCGGGGGCTGCTGGCTGAGCTGGTGGCCATCTTGAAGATCCAGATGGCCTGAGGTTCTGTCTGAGCTGCTCCAGGGTAGAGGACCAGCCCTGAGGACTGTACAGAGAGAGAGATGGGGTCTGGTCTGAGCCACCTTCTCTGGAGAGGCGTCTCTGATGACTTTATCTTTTCTTCTATAGTTTGTGTGGTTCAACGTCACAGCCGAGTCACAACAGGAATTACCCTTTGTGGTGAAGAAAATCCCCTGACAGCGACTTCAGGCTCTAGGAGTGTCCAGGCATTTTTCAAAGTGAGAAAGAACAAGAGCTAGAATCAGAGGAAGAGAGCCATGCCACACCATTTCAGTATCACAAAGTTCCTCTGCCTGAGAACCACAGGCTGCTGATGGCTTCCCCCACCTCCTCCATGGTCTACATTCCTGGAGAGGCCACAGATGGCTACCTGTCTTCTCCCCCGAGACCTCCTAAGCCATGGGGAATTCTTAGAACATGAGGGGGCTCACCTTCCTGATGGAAATCCCCAGGATCCTGAAGGCAGGTCCAAAAATTCAAGTTCTCGGTCCTTTAGAGTGTCTGGGTGACAGCAGGTAAATGTCACTTTCTCATAGTGGCACTTGATTAGCCCATCTGTGAAAAAGCAAGTTTGCAAGCGAGTTTTGGTCTTTGAGCTTTACAAGTGGGGGACCCTATAAGTGAAGCAACCAGAGGCAGAAGGAAGGCCTTTGATGACTCAACCCTGCCTGTGTCATTATGCAGAAGCTATGGCAGTGACAACAGCCCTTTTCTCCTTTGAAACCCAAGGTCTGTGGACTTCAGACTCAGCAGGACCTCTTCCCCACAACCCCACTCAGGAAGTCATAGGCAAGTACATGCTCAGGTTGGCTGCCACAAATTCCTTGCCCTGAGGAGAACAAAGCCCTAACACGTCCAGGGTCACGAGGACTTGCTCTCAGTAGCCAAGTTCAGGAACAGTGAACCACGGGAACACAGGTCTGGCCAGGCCCTGTGTATGGGGTAGCATTTCTCTTCAGTCTTTACAACAATTTTCTGCAGCCTCATATAACTCAGAGAAGCAAGATGCTGGGTCCAAAGTTACGCAGCCTCTGGTGGGATTCAATCCAGGTCTGTGGGTCTCTAGGTTCTGGAATCTTTCACCATGGAAAAGGTATAAGTAGCATCTGAGCTTGGGGTGGAGGTCAGAGCATCCAGCTTGTCTCAATCTGTCAAATGACAAAGATGACCTCTGTGTACCTTTCTATCCAGGCTGGTCCTCTGCAGGAGTTTGCAGATATGTATAGTTCTTTTAAACCATAGGCTTTGAGGTTGGGTAGGTCTGAAATGGGGTCCTGGTCCAGCATTTACTAGCTGTGGGTCCTGAGACATAGTTTTTAATGTCTATGAGTCTCAATTCTTGCATCTATAAAATGGGGATAATATCTACTTCATTTATCATCCACGATGCTCACATGAGGTGGTGTGTGAAAGTGTGCGGTATGGTTTATGGTCAAAGGGACATGTCCCAAAAGCTTTTATACTTTATTCAGGTGATAACCACATTCCTCTTCCTCATAACCAGGGAAGAGGAATTTATCTTTTGTTTTTATTTTGTTTCTTTTCTTTTTTTCTTTCTCTATTCTCTTTCACTTTCCTTTGTTCCCTCTTCACCCCATCCACTGAACCCCCAATTTTTTCCTACTATTTCCTCTGCCATATTGCTGTCCTCCTCCTCCTCCTCCTTTGATTCGCCCTTTCTCATCATCCATGACCTGTTGATGGTCCCAGTATTATGCAAGTCTTGTGAAGACAATGACAAAATGGGGGAAGAATATTAAAATGGCAAATTTCACACCAATTAGCTTGGCCTGAGACTACCATGAAGAAAGGCAGGTTAGATGTTGGCAGCTGACCTTGGCTAAACTCAGCTGTCCCCCTTCCCTGCAGTGGCATCAGAGGATCTAGACACAGCTGACAGAGAGGTCACTGCACACTATGACTTCTGTCCTAACCTGAGCCCACCCAGGCCTCTCAGCAAACTGCCTTGTCGCTTGCTACCCAGCTGTTGGGAAGGTGTCCCCTTCGCTGCGTCTCCTTGCATTCCCATGGTTCTTCTCTCCCTCTCCGCTTTGGGACAAAGAGATACCTAAGTCTTTTCTCCCCACCCAGCTTCTGAGTCCCATTCTTTTTCCTTTGTTTTCCTTGACTCGCTGTCTATGGGCTCCTTTCCATCAGCATCGAACTATCCACGAGCTGTTGTAGTAATAAATGTGAAAAATTATGGGCACCTCTTTTTTAGTGCTATGTTAAATGCTTTTTTTTCAGTGCTGGGGATCAAACTCAAGACCTTGCACAAGTGCTCTATTAACCCTGTAAGCTCTTTTATAAAGACACCATCACACCTACATTTTCCATGACCCTTAGGAGGCTGATGTTACACCGTCATTTTACAGCAGAAAGTTTTAGTGTCTCTGAAGGGACTTAACATTCCTAAGACTTGCTTGGCCAGTCGAATGAGTGAACTCTGGGTTCACAGAGTGATCTTATCTTTAAAAAATATAAAGTGGGGGGAGTGAGGGGCTAGTGAGATGGCTCAGTGGTTAAGGCACTTGCCTGCAAAGCCTAAAGACCTGGATTTGATTTCCCAGTACCCACGTAAAGCCAGATGCACAAAGTGGCACCTGCACCTGCATGCAGTTCATTTGCAGTGGCGAGAGGCCCTGGTGCCCATTCTCTCTCTCTCTCTCTCTCTCTCTCTCTCTCTCTCTCTCTCTCTCTCTCCTTGCAAATAAGTTAAATACTTTTAAAAAATACATAGTGAAGAACGACCAAGAAAGAAAAACACCCAAAGTCGACCTCTGGCCCCTACAATTCTTTGAATGTCCAGGGAACTTGCTTCTCCAGGTTATATATGTCCGCGGAAGCTCCGGAAGGCAGGGTCTGGGTGAGTCCCTGTGCCGGCTTGGGGAAACTAAGGCCTGGGCTTCGGACCACTGGGTCTGTGCTCCCAAAGCTCACTCACTCGAGCAAGGTCCCCTAGGCATGTGCCCTGGGCACCCAGTACAAAGAAGCACAACCTGGCCCTTGAGCTTCTGTGTGAGGTCCTGCGAGGAGATGCGTTGGGAAGCCAACCTGAGCCTTCTCCCACATGGCTTCTTGCAAAGAGCCCAGCACCATGCAGGCTTGCCAGGCCCCGTGGGTTGGCACAATCAGTAAGGAGATGGTGCTTAGCAGCTCCCAAGGCTGTGCAGCTAGGAAACTGGATGCCCTAGGTACACACACACACACACACACACACACACACACACACACAAAGACTCAATACAACTTAACCTAGAGCTAGCTCACAGATTCAGCTAGACTAGACAGCAAACCCCGAGGATCCTCATGCCTCTGCCTTCCCAGTGCTCAGATTACAGGCACAAGCCACCATCCAGGTTTTTTATATAGGTGCTGGGGATCCAAGCTCAGATCCTACTTCACCCTCTGAGCTGTTAACTCCAGCCCTCTGCAACTATGCATGTTAACCAAAAGAGTTACAGTACTTAGTATGGGGATACAGGGTTAGTTTGAATCATAACTTCTATTTTTGCACCAATATGACAGTGGAGCCTTCTTTAATCAAACCTGTAATACTTGGAGGGTCGAGGAAGGAGCTAAACTGTTCATCTTGTTTGTTTTATTATCATTATTATTTTATTATTTTGGTTTTTGAGGTAGGGGCTCACTCTAGCTGAGGCTGACCTGGAATTCACTATGTAGTCTCAGGCTGGCCTGGAATTCATAGTGATCCTCCTACTGTGGTCTCCCAAGTGCTGGGGTTAAAGGTGTACACGCAGCTCTTGTTTTGTTTTGGAGTCTTCAGAGGCACGCATAAAATTTGCTTTAACTCCTAACTGGATTTTTTTTTGACAGTAACCCGTTACATAGCTTTGGCTGGCCTCAGACTTTCAGCAAGCAATACTCCTGCCTCAGCTTTCTAAGTACTGTGATTACAGGTGTAAATCACCACACCTGACTCTTGTATGTGTGTAAGTCTGCCACCTATAGCAGGTGGAGTGCTGGAAGACAGGTCATGTTGACACAGTATAGGGTGTCCATCTGGTGGAGGAAGGACCTTAGGATCCTGCCTGAGGACAAGCAGGGGTGTGTGCAAGTGTGACTAGAAGTGGCCTCTGGGACCTTTCCCCCATTATCCCAGATGTCTTCTCCTCCTACTCTACCTTTTCCTTCCTCTATTCCTTTTTCTAATTTTTGTGTGTTTGAGACAAGCTCTTACTATGTAGCCAAGATTGGCCTAAAGCTGGTGACCCTTTCACCTCAGTGCTAAGTGCTGGGATCACAGAACATGCCACTGTGCCATTTTGGGCTTTTTAACTCTAACAGAAAGGATTCAAAGAGCTCCTTATGTCTCTGACTTAATGATCTGCAGATTCTTTTTTTAATTACTTATTTATTTCCAAGCAGAGAGAGAGAGAATATGAATATAGATGCACCAGGGCCTCTAGCTACTGCAAATGAACTCCAAATGCATGTGCCACTTTGCGCATCTGGCTTTATGTGGGTATACTGGGGAATTGAACTCAGGCCTGCAGGCTTTGCAAGCAAGTGTCTTTAGCCACTGAGCCATTTCCCTCGTCCAAGATTCACAGATTCCTAAGAACAATCCAGGAAGTGGCACTTCTCAAGTATTTGGGAGCTGTGGAAGCCACTCTCTGGTCCCAGTTCTACCCGCTTTCTCTCTGCCCTAGTTGAGGGGAAGTGAAAAGAGCAAGCAATATGACCTCACACCTCATGTGCCACATCCTGTTTTCAGATTAGTGAGCTCATATGCTGGAAATTTACCAAGGGAAATAGTTTAATTTTGGAAAGTACCAAAAACTTATCTCTAGTCACTCAGCTTAATTTGGGGGGCTATTGAATTAGAGGGGGCATCACCGGAGGACCACTAAGTGCCTAGGGAACAACCCGGCTAGAGAAACTGAAAGCCAAGCTGCATGAGGTTGAACTTGATTCAGAAAGGAAACAAAACCTTTTGGAGATCATTCATCTCTACTCAGTGGAAATTTTCTCTAAAAATACATTTCAAAAGAGAAACAGTCCACCTGGCCCAGGCCTCTGATCTGGTGGTCTGAGCAGACAGTTGCAATTGAGGAACAAGACAGCAAACATAGCTCAGTTGGTAAGTGCTTGTCTAACAGGCCCTAGGTTTGATCTCCAGCACTACATAAACCAGGCACATTAGGTCATGCCTGTCATCTCAGCACTCAGGGGTGGAGGCAGGGGGCAGGAGGATCAGAAGTTCAAGGTCAGCTGCATAGGGAGTTCAAGGCCAGCCTGGAGAGAGAGAGAGAGAGAGAGGGAGAGAGAGAGAGAGAGAGAGAGAGAGAGAGAGAGAGAGAGAGAGAGAGAGAGAGAGGAGGTAGAAGAGGAGAAGGAAGAAGAAAGAGAAGGAGAGAGGTGGGAAAGGAGAGGAGGGGAGAGGAGAGAAGGAGAAGGGAAGGAATAAACACAATGAAGAACTCAGTAAATTCTCTTCTGATCCACATCTGCTATGTAGGATCCATTTTGGCCCCAGTTCTCCATTGTCAGGCATTTGATGTTGAAGAGCCCTGCTGGCCCCACAGCTCAGCACGTGAATGGCTTTTGGATCTTTGAAGATTTGTGAGCACTCTTCAATGAAGAGAATAGCAACCCAGGTGAATCCCCTCCAGCCTGCTTCTTTCCAGGTGCTGGTCTGTCCTGGTTCCTCGAGTGAGATTTAGGGCAATTCTCGGATGCAAACAGGAAAACACTGGAAGGCCCTGGCAGCCTAGTGCTGGGAGGAAACACATTTTGTCTTCCTTCTTTCCACCCACCTGTAGAGAGTGCCTCCTGTCTTGCTTTGTTTTATTTTTCTCCTCCACTTAATTTGCTATTTTGTGGGAAGGGATACATTAATGAATGCTTAAGTAATAATTCAAGACACAATAGTTTATATGTTTTTTTTTTAAGTAGAAGACTTTAAAGATCATGGGATGCATTGGGGTTTTCAAACTTTGTATGCACAAAAGACTGTGTTGTAGTACTTTCTCACATGGACATCCCCCCCCCCACAAGCCAGGAGGAAGCAGAGAGGCCCGTAAGCACAGCAGGTGCCCAGAGGTCTGGACACTGGCCTTCTCTCCCCACCTTAACCTTGGCCTTCAGGTCCCCCCAAACACATAATTTGAAAATAACACATATCATTAGATGTTCCTAGGTCCCAGGTAAGGGAAGGAAGATTCTCTCTGTGGCTTGCTTACTTCTGCTGTCCCGGACTGTTCACTCTTTTCTTTTTTCTCAGAAGTCAGAGTTCACGATGAATTACTGATCATCAGCCTTCTACCCCAGCCTCAACACCTTGAAGAATCTCATCCTGAGACCCCAGGAAAAGGGACTGGGATCCAGGGTTGTGGCAAAAGCAAAAACAATGACAAGAATGATGGCTCCCTTTAATATCAGGCATGGCTTTGAGCACATTTTCTGTATTACTCTGTTTAATCTTCATAACACCACAAGAAGTGGAAAAGAAAATAAGTTTCTCTTTTACAGATGAGAAAGATGAAGGCTTCAAGATAATTAATTTGGCCAAGGCAACCTGGGAGCCGCAGGGCTCCGGTGAGAAGGCATTTTCATCCTGATGCGGCAGATGTCCTGCTTTTTCCAGACTTGCTTCTCTCTGGCAAGCCTCAGATTGTGCTCCTGCTCTGGGTCTTGGCTTCCTCTTCTGCTTAGTGACAGGGGTATAGAATGGAACTGATGCTTTGCATGCTGGCTCCCCTGGAGTGCAAAAGGGAGCATGGGACTACCTACTCCTGTCCGAGCCTGACACACCAAATCTCTTCATCGGGAGACTGACCTGTGAGTCTCTGTGATGTGCACTTCTGTGTAGTATTAGGAGGTTTTGTGCAGGCAAGTTGGGAGAGAAGGAAATTGAGACAGATTTCAACATGGGGAAGGTAAGGCTCATGGTGGGGTGAAGGTCACAGTCGTCACAAACATTTCCATCAAATCTGCTCCATCCATAGTGTGTGTGATGTGTTTGTACATATATGCACATTGTATGTGTTTGGGTACATATGGAGTCCAGAGGTCAACACTGGGTTTCTTCTATAGTTGTTCTCCACATTTTTTGAGGTAGGGTCCTATTATAGCTCAGGCTCATCTGGAACCCACTCTGTAGTCCCAGGCTGACCTTGAACTTACAGCAATTCTCCTACTCAAGCTTCCTGAGTGTTGGGATTAAAGATGTGCACCATCACACCTAGCCCCATTTTATTTTTTGAGAAAAAAAATCTCCCACTGAACATCAATATCACCAGTTCAACTAGCCAGCAATTCCCAGTGATCCTTTGGAGTGTCCAGTGCACTGCTGTGCCTGGCTTTTACATGGGTGCTGGCCACCCAACTCAAGCCTTCATGCTCCCATGCCAAGCACTTTACCCACTAAGCCATAGCCGACATCTCCACCTATCCTATGTCAGACCACAGCATGGCTCCCAGCTAATAGCTGCCAATGAGACAGTGCTGATGGCTGCCTGCTAGAACAGGGTTATGAGAATGGCCAAATAAATGAATCCAATGGCCAGTGACAGCCGTTCGTTCTTCATTCGTTCATCACGCTCCCGCTTGCTAACACTTGGAGGCCAAGGGGACTTCACTGCCAGAGAGCACTCTGGTTGTCCTTCTGTCCTTTTCCATGACTGCTAGCACTGTGCCTCGTCCTTGTCACTGTCACAGCTTGTGTTTAGTAAAAACAATTGGTGAGCAGATTTCCTGTTCGTGTCAGCTTAATCTCTTCTGCTGACTTCTGATTCGTGAACCAGGAAATTTGATTAGACAGATGATTTACAGGCTCTTGGCCAGTTACTAAATGAGGAGACCAAATGGTACTGGGCTCTGCAGCCTTAACTCAACATTGCCTTGTGACACCTTATGTGTAACCGATATGCACAACACAACCAAGAAATGCACCACTGAGCTTCGAGAAAAAGAGGGAATAGCTTGTGTAGTTTTTGCTTAGGTGTGATGGTTCAAATGTACGGTTTCTTTGATTGATTTCCAACTTGTTTATTACTGTTCTTATTATAACTAGCAATTTTAAAGTGCCTGCTTATAAGTTCCCCCTTTTCTGTTGAAGCAGACTATATGTACTTATAAACTTGTCGGAATATACGAAGTAGGTATATGAATACATGGAACTCAGTATGGCCATGGAGATAAAGGATGTCTGACATCTGTGGCATTATTTCCCCTAGCTTAGCACACTATGAGACACTCAACAAATACATCTTCCATAAATGACTACCAAGCAAGGCACTATTCATACAAGATTTTACTTCAGATAACCGGGAAACATTATCAAGTCTATCTTTAACCTTGTCTTTTCTTTTCCTGCGTGGTGTGAAGTCAGAAATGGCAGTCTAGCAAATAGATAAAACAGAAATCTGAGATTGTTTGTTGAAGGAAGCTTCTATGTCTAGTGATTTTTTCCGTATCTGAACATAGTTCCATATTCTAAGGAAAAACCCCAAATACTTTGAAAGTACTTTAAATGATAGGCACAGGGCTATACTTGTAGGCAATGGGTATTTTTTTTTCAAATGGCTATGAGACGGGACACTTTGAAGGCAATGAGATTTCTGTGTGAGAGCAAAGGGTGTGTGTGAGTAGGTGACACGGCCCAGCGGATGAGGCTGCCGGTGAGGAAGCCCTGACACTAGTCACCTAGCCACCGACTGCTTCTCTTGCCTTCCCAGGTAGCTTGTAGAAGTCTGCTTTGGTCACGTGTCAGTTGATTCTTTCCCAGACTCTGGAAATGCACTCTTCCAAATGCAAAAACAGCGGATAGGAGACTATTGCTGAGTCTTGAAATTACTGCTCTTCCTTCACACTCACTTTCTCTCTTTCTTTCTCTGTATGTTTGGTGTGCATGTGTATATGCATGGTGGGTGCACATGTATGCAAATGAGTGTGAACTTGTGTAGGCCAAGGTTTCACATCATTCCTTCCCCCCTTTCCACCTTATTGACTGAGTTAGGGTCTCTTACTTTGCACTAGAACTCAGAACTTGCTCCTTGAAGAATCCTCAGACTGTGAACGTCGGGCTGGTATTCGCTCCTCACCCTTCTGCTCCTTGCTTTCCACAGGGGGAACGAAAGGCCCAGAGAGGAAAGCTTGTGTGCACAGTCATCAGGGCTGGAAGCTTCTGTCTCCATGTTCTGCTGCCCTCTACTCCAGAATGTCTCAGAAACACACTGTGCTTTTTATTCTTGAAAAAAAGTGCATAATGATCAGAATCCCCTCCCATTATCCTTCTCTGTTCTGGCTTCCCCACCCCTTCCACTAAACCCGCTCTCCTTCCTGACTAGTCCTCTTTTATTCTGATGTTGTTAATATTATTATTTTTGCTCTCCTCTGTCATCCATGACGACATGTTGATGGGCACAAAATCATCAGGTCTTGTGCACTAACAACAGCCGCTGTAAGATCATAAATGCGCCTTTATTTATTTTAACACTTTAATAACTTTCATGTTGGAGATGTGGGAAAAGGAGAGGGGAGTGGATCTTGCGGCTACAAATGAACACTAGACACTTGTGCTATTTTTTGTATCTAGCTTTTATGGGTAGTTGGGGAATTGCAGCTGGGCAGTCAGGCTTTGCAAGCAAGTGCCTTTAACAGCTCAGTCATTTCCCGGTCCCCACGAGAATGCTTTTGCCGCTGTGTTCATTTCTCCCAGGATGGCTAACTCTCCTTAACAATGAGTTTCCCTGAGGGCCAAGAAGCAGGACATGTATATTTCTGTAGGCCCCTTGTGTCCAGCATTCAGTAGGGCCCAGTTAATTTTTAAAAAGTATTCATTTGTGTGTGTGTGGGGGGGGGTGGGGGGGTGGGTGAGTGTGCGTGCACACACACACCCACCCACACACACACCAGAGTCTCTTGCCACTGCAGACACATTTGTCACTTTTCATCCAGCTTTAACTTGGATGCTAGAGAATTGAACCCAGGCAGACAGGCTTCGTAAGCAAGCACTTCTCATTACTGAGCCATCTCCCCAGCATCCAGTTAATATTTATTAAGTGGAACTAATTTGGCCTAGGGATCTAGCTCAGTTGGGAGAATGCCTGCCTAGTATGCATGAAACCCTGGGTTCTGTCCCCAGCTGCACTGGGCGTGGTGGCACATACTTGTAATTCCAGAAATCCGGGAGGTGGAGGCAGGAGAAGAAGAATTTTAAGATCAATCGCTAGGCATGGTGGCAAATGCCTTTACTCCTAGCACTCAGAGGAGGGAGGCAGAAGTAGGAGGATGCTGCGAGTTCAAGGCCAGTTTAGGACTACAGAGTAAATTCCAGACCAGCCTGGGCAAGAGTGAGATCCTACCTCGGAAACAAACAGACAAACAAATTTAAGATCATTCTGCTACACAAGGAATTAAAGGTCATCCAGGAATACATGAGATCCTGTTAGGGGAAAAGAATAAATAACACAATCAATTGTTTCAGACTGATTTGAGATACCAGGTTTATTTTTTCAAAAAAGAGTGACTTGCCATTGGGAGAGGGCCGAGGGATGTTAAGTAAGTGTCCATCCTGTCTTTCTCGTTTGTGGGCTCCCAAAACGTATTTGACTCATTTCATTTCTAGCTTCTAAGAAGCTTTTTGCTCAATTTAAAAGCAATCTAACAACCCTTCCTAGGGAGATCATTGTCTTGCTCATTGCTGATCTATTCTTGCAATATTTTCTAATTAAAAAATTGAGTAGACAAGAAAAGCTACTCTGTCTAATTGCCATCCTCAGTTACTGTTTTCTCCAACCAGTGTCCAGTGGCACAGCGGCAGATCTTCGGGTAGGAATTCACCTCTCTCTGGCCCCTCTGCTTGCTGAAAGCAGAGCTGCTGGAGAGGCCAGGGCCCTGGCATCAGCTCCTGTCCTATCCCACTTCTCCTTCCCGGAGAACATGTCTGCACACAACCTCTCCTGAGCCAACTTGGAAGCCTTCCAAGGACAGCCTTGGAGATTGGCCAGGAGGGAGAGTGCCCCTGGGAAGGATGCATCTCTCAGGAAGCAGAGGCCATGACATGCAGGCACACACATGAGCATGTCTGTAGGGTGATGGGATCTGCTAAGATTTCAAGGGAAACTGGAGATTTGGATTTTTATGTGCTTTTTAAAACAGCATAAGCTGAAGCCAAGGAACAAATCCAAGCTATGTGAGATTCTCCACACTTCATGTCTGTGGGCCACAATGTGTAAGTCCTGGTAAAGCCTGGAACCCCATAAACACACCATGAGTGAAGGTGTGAATGTGCAGCACATCATTCATCTGGATCATCCACATCCTGTACGTGTTTATCCAGATGTGGACACATGATAGGGCCCATCACTGAAAATCGACACACACATATCATCTCCTTAGATATGACTTTAATATTTGTATTTTCTGGCTAAGAAGATGGAATGTTGGAGATTGTAGGTAGTGGGTCCCTGGACTAGAATCCTAGGCTGCATAGATTATTATAAAAAAACTTCAGTGCCAGAGGTGGGATGCCTTCCAGTGAGTTGTTTGCCAGAGAGGTTCCTGAGGCCCCCAAAACATTTCAGGCCTTTACCAAGGCTTCTGGATGCTCACCAGAGCAAGATGGTATGACCCTATTGAAGACCACATATGTTTGAGCTGCAGGTCACTGAGAAATCAAGCTGGAGCTGAACTGGAATCCTCCTCCCTGTTCACCTGTTGACAGAAAGCTGGAAAAGCTATGACTGCCTGCAGCCCTATGGGAGAGAGAAGTCATCAATGGTATGAAATAGCAGTGGACCCTGCAAGCCTTACTTAGTCAGCCAGGCCAAATGTGCCAACAGGTGGTGCAATAGTGGTGTGTCTGTTATGGGGGAAACCAACTGCTCTCTGGTTAGACTGGATAGTACTGAAGACCTAGTCAAAAGCTTATGGCTGGGGAGGCCACAAACCATAGGGGAGTCATGCCTGCTGTTGTCTGGATAAATATAAATATTATACCCACTAAATTACACTGTAAGAACTTTTAAAATATTTATAACCATATATTAATGCTACGCTCATTTTTGGTTAGAGAAACTTCTCTTTTCAAATGGTTGGTGACCACTGGGGTGACTCAAAAATCACCATAATGCTGAGATGAAGTAACAGTGGAGTGTTCAGCACCGAGGCATCTCTATCACACCCTCCAAGGCTCAGAGTGGAAGGGGTGGCAGAAAGAATGCAAGAGCCAAAGGAAGGGGAGGACTGCTTACAATGCAAACTTCCAGACACAAAATGGCCTTAATATTCATGACCTCGCAGTGTCTGCTACTTCCTGCACAAGACCTTCATAATAGGAGGAAAAGACGGTGACATCAAAATAAAAGAGCCACTAATTGAAAGGGGGAAGGGATCTGATGAAGGATGGATTTGAGAGAGGAAGAATTGGGGGGGAGGGAAGGAGAGAATTATTATGATTTATTTATTGTCTATACTTATGGATACTGTCAATACAAAGTTTAAAAAAAGCTGGGCTGGCTCATCGGTAAAGGTGCTTGCCTGCAAAGCCCAAGGGCCAGGATTCTATTCCCCAGAACCCACTTAAAGACAGATGCACAATGGGGCATATGTACCTGGAGTTTGTTTGTAGCGGTTGGAGGTCCTGGCTTGCCCATTTTCACTTTCTCTTTCTCTCTCTCCTCTCTCTCTCTCTCTCTCTCTCTCTCTCTCTCTCTCTCTCTCTCTCTCTCTCTCTCTCTCTCTGCTTGCAAATAAATTAAAAAGAACCCTAGGCTACCTGACCTTAAAGCCAGTTTTTTTTTTCTTTTTTGATTTTTGAGGTAGGATTTCACTTTAGCCTAGGCTGACCTGGAATTCACTATGTATTCTCAGGATGGCTTGAACTCACAGCAATCCTCCTACCTCTGCCTCCTGAGTGTTGGGATTCAAGGTGTGCGCCACCATGCCTGGCTAAAACCAGTATTTTTAAAAAATTTGTTGACAATTTTCATACATGTATATGATGTATTTTGGTTATTATTCTTTGCTGTTACTTTCTCTTCTCTCTCCCCATTCCCCTTCCACTGAACCACTTTCTCTTTCTAATTAGTTCCTTTTCTACTTGTATCTTTTTTTAAAAAAATTGTTTTTTACTTGCAAGCAGAAAAAGACAGAGAGGAGAGAGAGGAGGAGGAGAGAATGGGCATGCCAGGGTCTCTGGTCATTGCAAGCAAACTCCGAATGCATAAGCCACTCTGTGTGTCTGGCTCTACATGGGTACTGGGGAATCAAACCCGGATTGTTAGGCTTTGCAGGCAAGCACCTAGACTACTGAGCCATCTCTCCAGCCCAACTTGTATCTTTTTCTTTTTTAAAAATATTTTATTTATTTGAGAGAGAGAAAGAGAGAGAGTGTGAGAGAGAGAGAGAATATGGGCACTGCCAGGGCCTCCTGACATTGCAAATGAAAGACACTTGTACCACTTTGTGCATCTTACATTATATAAGTACTGGGAAATGGAACCCAGGCCTTTAGGCTTTGCAAGAAAGCACCTTTAACTACAGAGCCACCTCTCCAGCCCTGTATGTCTTTTTCTTTTTCTCTCCTTCATCATCCATAGTTAACTGTTGTTGGGCTCAGTGTTACATAGGTCTTCCACAGGTGACCACTGATACTGTGAGGTCATGAATGCAACAGCCACTCTGTGTCTGGAAGACAGTATTCCAAAGTACTTTCCCCCATGTCTTCCCTAATGTTACCCGAGCCTTGGGGGTACGATAAACATGTCTCATTTAGCGCTGGGCACTCGGCAGACACTTATTGTCAACACTTGGACAAGTTTCGTATCTCCTCAGTCACTGCCAACCACAAAAAGAAGTTTCTTTGACCAAAAGTGAGAGTCGCTCTCATCTAGGAGCATAAACATAAATATTTCGAGGATAATTTGATAAGTGCAACATACTTATCTTATCTTTTTAGTCAAACAACAGTAGTAGCTTTCCTCCCTCCCAGGGTCTATGACCTTCCCAGCTACAAGACTTTTGACTAGGTTTTCAGTACCAGACAGGAATTCCATCCAGGGGAACAGGCCTCAGATCCAATCAGAGAGCAGTTTATTCCCCTTACAACAGTCATTGCCCCATAGACACATTTGGCCTGACTGGTTGCTTGTGTAGTTCATAGGTTCTAGTGCTGGTTAAGATTAAGGACTTTTCTCCTCCCAGAAGCCAGCCTAACACTTCCAGCACTATGATAGCCAGCCAGCAGGGAGGAGGCTTCCATGTCTGTTTCTGCTTGATTTTTCAGTGTCCTGTCCCTGAATCATGGGATGTCATTAGCAATAAATAAGGTCTTATCATCTGGTTGTGGTGAAAGCCAGCATTAACTGTCATACCAACTGCCTCCCAGATGCTTGACCTGAGATTACCTGCTAGTTTGCATCCCTCCCTAAACCAAGCTCAAGAGTTTAGAGACTGTCTTACTTTCTGTTGCGTCTCCGTCATCCATTACTGTGCCCAGCAGAACACAGAAGTTGCTCAATAAATCTTGGTAAGATTCTACCCCCAGTTGCACACAAACACTTGTGCAGGCATGGCACACGAAGCATAATAAGTCCGTTATGCCCAGGAGCATGGGCATACCCACTCCCCCTCAAACACACTGCTCTTCCCACCTCGCACATCCTACCAGGTGCCCCAGGTTCTCTCTCTCTGCCAGGTCCTTGCCACATTGGCCTAAAGCTTCCACAGATAGTTTCCTGGAAATATCGAGGTGGCCATGGTGTTCTTTTTCCCTAACGCAGTAGACAACTCAGCAATTTTAAGTCTGGGACTTATAAACCTGGAATCCTTTCTTCATTTTTTCCACTAGAATTTTCCTTGGCCCATTGCCTTTCCCCAGGGCCTTGGCCAGGAGGCTACACTTAGAGCTCCCTCTGCCGGGCATCCACTCCTAGCCTAGTGGGGAGTTGCAGAGGGAATGAGGGACCTCTTTCAGACTACCACTGAGACAATGGACTTGGGGGGGCTGAGTGGAGGTGAAGCTGGGGTATGTAGACTCCTTCTGAGTGTGTGCTGATGTGTGATACTTACCAGCAAGAGGTCTTTTGTGATGTTTATTAGTGAAAGTAATAAAAGAAGAAATAGTTCCCAGAGTTACAAGTTCTCCACTTTCCCCACTAGATTCTTGGGGGACAGAGGATGGAGGTTTGAGGATGTCCTGATTTGGTTTTATCCTTGAATCCCATCACATTTAACAGGCAAGGAAGCTGAGACACAGAGAGACATGGGAGGGGGAGGGTTGTTACTGAGCATCTGGGAGGTGCTTAGTGTGTCCTTACATTTCAATTTCCCCAAATGTTCCTGTGTCGTGAGTGGCTTTGTTTTCATTTGAAAGATTCACACAAAGAGGCCCGGTGAGGTCTCAAGAGCAGGAAGGGAAGGAGATGGGCTGGGTTTGAATCTAACCGCCTTTTTCTTGGCTTTGGGACCTCCTGGATTCTTGCCTCTTGGCTTTGGGTCTCAGTTCAGTGGGGGCCCAGGGTGAAGTCTGGGCAGGACACAGCACAGCCAGGGTTCCTTCCTCCTTCTGCTCAGACCTGACTCTTTGGAGCCAGGCCTCAGAGCTGGGACCAGCGGTGGTGCCAAGGTCCCCTAGGGACCAGGAACAGGATTGGATGTCTTTACAAACTGAACACACAAGAGACTCCTTGGTGCAGGAGTTTTCCTGGAAAAGAAAGCAGATCCCAGCTGGAAGGTTTTGAGTTTGTTTTTCTTCTTAAAAGGATCCTGGTTGATGATGGAAGGAACTGAAGAACGGTTCACCTGCATTGAATCACCTCCCTATGCCGTCCTCCCCTGCCTTCATCCAGGCACCCCTAAAAACTCCCTTCTTCCTGGCCTTCTCTTCCACTGTCTCATTGACACAGACACCTTAGGGTCTCTCCACATCTCCTTTGCCTCCCATTATTCCTGTCCCCAAAATGACTTCATTTTAACACACTTAAGTTCTGGTTTTTCATTAAGATTCAGCTCTGAGCTCGCCTCAGTGGAGCTTTCTCCCTGGAACCCAGCAGGAACCATCCTGACTTTCACTTCTCATGGATACATGATCCTCTACCCCCACTAGACAGAATCTTTTGAGGAACTGTTGCGTTTGTCTTTAATCCCTCGTATAGGTTTGTACTGGTGTGTGTGCGCGTGCGTGCGCACACACTTTATGCAGCATGGCTGTCTGATGCTATAGTAAAAACCCAGAGTTCCTTGGCTCTGTTATTAGAACAGAAGTGAATGGGGTTTTACTGAGTGAAAAGATGTGCTTCGCTACTCTTTCTGGAGTCAAAAGAAAGGAGCTCTTTTGGAGTTTACTCAGAGAAGCCAGTGCATGGCAATGGTGCTTTAGGGAGGAGAAGTGGGTCCTGATCTCATGGCGGCGCCTTACAGCCACCTGAGAAATCTCAAGGGTGGGCGATGGGCTTCAATCAGCCCCTGCTTCTCTCTGCTCCTGTGAGCACCACGTGGGCTGTGAACCAGAAGAGCTGGTCTATGCGATGCGAGGGGAAGGGACCAATGGATTTCTAGTGCCGCAGAAGTAAACAGTATGATGAATGGCTTAAGATTGAGGGTAGTGCCCCAAAACTCCCATAAATGAGTGCCTGCAAGTCAGTTTGAAAGCCCTTTGAAGCCATCTTGCAAGTTGGGTTAAGTCAAAACTCTTCTGTTCCTCTCTTCTCTCTCTCCATCTCTCTAGCCTCAGACAGGACAGCAGGGCACTGTGAATATATTTAATGCTACTTCATCAGTTAGAAGCAGCTAAGATGGGAAATTTTATTTTATGCATTTTAAATTTATTACTGCAATTAACAGCAGCCAAAGGGGAGCCGCAGTTAGAAAACTGAGAAGGGAGGATCCTATTCCCAACAACAGGATTCTCACCTGCAGCGAGCCCTTGTTGAAGAAGTGAAGTGATTGAATTTTAAATCCAGTTTGCAATATTACTTTTCTATGGGACTGAGCATGTGAGTTAGGAAGAGTGTTGTTCACTGGCTGATGTGACCACAGGGCTTTCTACTCCTAAGCCTGACCAGAGTCATCTAAGACACTTGGATTTTCATTAAAGGGCAGAACAAATTCTGAACAAATTTTCATATTGAGGTTAGGAGACAAAATAAAGCTAATTTATGAGTATGCACGGTGAGTCTTGTTTGCTCAATGTAGAGATTATATTTGCTACTGAACTAGGATCTCCTCTTCCACTTTATTTTCCAGTTGGTATTGTCTGCTTTTATCTCCTCCTCCTTGGAATTAAGAGTGTGGGCTCATCTCAGACAAAGCCACTTAGCCATCACCAGAAAGTTCAGCTGTGTGGCAGGCTTCACACCCCTTTCACTCTCAGGATTGTTTTGTCCTCACATTGAAGGATTCCATTTTCCATGTGCCTTTGTTGCAAGTTCTTGTGTGGCATCCAATTTCTGATGGACAATAATTTATACCTATCCTGTTGCCAGACGTGGTGGTGCATGCCTTTAATCCCAGCACTCGGGAGGCTGAGGTAGGAGGATCGCCGAGAGCTCAAGGCCACCCTGAGACTACACAGTGAATTCCAGGTCAGCCTGGACTAGAGTGAGACCCTACCTTGAAAAACCAAAAAAAATAATAATAATAATAAGAATTTATACCTATCCTGAACAAGGTCTTGGACTCAAGATACAGAGAGGAACAAGACAAGGCTCTATCCTGAAGGGACCTCCAGAGATAGGGATGAACGATGGAAAGACTGTGTGCAAGGAGCTTTAGGAACGCGTGTGTGTTCACAGACGATGTGTACTGGAGTCCTTCCTGAGTCTACATGTTGGTGTCTCCATAGTTCCTAGCCTGAAGGAAGTATTTTACCTGGGATGGTTAGTACAGCCAACTCGACAGGATCTAGAATCACCCAGGAGACAAATCTCTGGGCATGTCTGTGAGGGAGTTTCTAGATTAGGTTAATTGAGGTGGGAAAGGACACTCTAAATGTGAGTGGTACCATGCCACAGGTGTGGGTCCCAGACTGAATGAAATGGAAAGTGAGTTGAGTGTCAGCATTAGTCACTCTCTACCAGGCTCCCTACTCCCGCTGCTGCCATGATGGATGCTCTCCCTCATCTTATAAACACTGCAAACTTTTTCAACAATCTGTGCAATCTATGGCTTCTAGGCACAGCTTTATCTAACCCCCATAGGGTACTTCTGTCCAAACTTGAGATGCTTTTTTTTTTTTCTAAATCCTTATGTGTAACTTGCCCTGAAGTGAATCCTACAAACATGTCATCCACCTGCTTAAAGCGATATGACGAGGTTTCCTCTGCCTTGGTGTGCCTTTGACCTGAATAGCACAGATGACTTATGTTGACAAGGAACGTTTAGAGATGCTGACTGATCTTAAGCTATGCCCTTTACCCAGTTTCCTCTTGACCTAGAACAAGTGTGCATGCGTGAAAAGTGATGGCCATAGCATGAAGGACAACTTGGTCAGAAAAGAACTGACTACAGAGCTGCCACAGATCTGTCGAAGATGACAGGTGGGCTTAGTGTGGTTGCCTTTGTGAACTGAGTATGTGTATGTGTGTTGTGGATCAGCAGAATCCAACAGGTCATAGCCCTAACTCTCTTCCCTTAGCAAAGGTCTAAAGATTACTAGGAGGTTCCTTGCCTTTTGCCCATGCAATGTTTACCTTGTTCATGTATCACTGTTTTCTAGTTGTTCAATAAAAACACCAATGAGTGCCTGTAAGGGGAAGCTACAGCCACAGAAAGATCAGAGCAGCAGCTGCAGGGGCTTCACCCTTGGTTTAAATGACTCCAAGAGTCGGTTTTCTTTCCCTTAGGCTCTACTGTAACAAAAAGCCAGCACACTCTTGGGTAATTCCAAGAGTTATATTTCTTTCCCTAAGGCTCTGCTTCTAGAAGCAGCTAGCCCACTCTTGGGCAAACAAATTCAAGAATTAGTATTTTATAACTCCAGGGCTGTGCCCCATGCCTCTCCCTAATTGAACAATGCATTACTTTATAGACTTTAGTTTTAGAATCTCTTCTACTAGTCAGCTTCACAAAGGATGATTAGAACTCTTCTCAAACTTGCCAAGCCCCTCCCCCATAAGTCCTTTTCCTCTCCAGTATTAGTTTTCAAGGGCTGTGGTCACAGTCACTGCTAACCAGGTGGCTTAAAACAAGAGGTTTCTTCTCTCACAGTTGTGGAGGTTAGAGGACTGAGTCAAAATTGATTCCTGACATCTCAGGACTCAGTATCGGTGCCTGTCTCTTAACTTCACTGATAGTTGGCAATTCTTGGCCTCCCTTGGGTCACTCCCATTTCTGCTCGTGTCTTCATGTGGCTGATTTCTCTTTGGTGTTTGCTGTGTGTCTCTTCCTCTGTACCCAGTGTTCTCTTCTTTCCTTTTTTCAAATTGAAACTGGTGTGTGTGAGGGGGTACACATGTGCATGTCATGTATGTGGAGGTCAAAGGACAACCTTGGGGCGTTGGGCCTCTCCTTCTAAATTTTTTTAAAAGATTTTTTTAAATTATCAGTTTTTTAATTTTTTCTTTATTAAGCCGAGAGAGGGGGGGAGGGAGAGAGGGAGGGAGAGAGGGAGAGAGAGAGAGAGAAAGCACCAGAGCCACCACCTAGTGGGTCTGGCTTATGTGGGTCCTGGGGCATTGAACCTGGGGCCTTAGGCACTGGAGGCAAGTGCCTTAACCGATAAGCCATCTCTCCAGCCCTCCTTCCACTTTTGAGACAGGGTGTCTCTTGTTTTGTTGCTAGACAGACTAGCTGGCCTATGAGCTTCCACATTCTTCTGGCTCCGCCTCCCTCTGTCACTGGTGCTTTGTGATTACAAATGCCTGTGCCACTTGGCATCTTGTTGTACGTGGTTGTTGGGGATCCCAACTCCAGTCAGCAGGGGTTATGGGGCAAGCACCTTTAACCACTGAGCTAACTCACCAGCTGCCCCAGGGTGCCTTTTTCTTATAAGGACACCAGCCACACTAGATGAAGGGTTTACCCTTTCCCACAATGACTTCAATTTACCTTAGCTAAGCACATCCACACCGAAAGGGAAGTATCATTGCCCAAAAGAAAACAGCTCAAGCTAAAATAACTAACAAGTCAAAGAGAACAGCCTGCTGAAAGGAAAGCGAAAACACTAGCTCAGGGATCAGGAAGAAACACAGGCAAACATCTTCACTCCAAGCTGAGGTGGCCACGATCCTGGAGTGGGCAGCCATGGGTGGTCAGTAGTAGAGCGATGCTGGAACTCGTGAAGCCTCTGCTCAAACCTGGACAGTCACATCCCAGGACAGCTGTCACTAGGGTGGAGAGCCAGAGGGCTCAGTTCCTGGCTTGTCCTTTCTTTCCCCTCTTCACGGACCATGCTATTGTGCACCGGGCCCTGTCTGCGGAACTGACCTTCCTTCAAGACCATCTGTGGCCAGCAGGATGTGGAGTCAAGGAGAAGGCCTAGATTCCAGCCTTGACTGTGTGGCCTTGGGGAAGTCATTTATCCCCCTGGGCCTTTCACTTCATCTGTAAAGTGGAAATATCAAAGGAGCTAAGATGTAAAAGTTCTGAGTCAGAAAGAAAAGCTGGTTCAGGTCCTCCTTGTCCTAACAGACACGTGACTCCAGGCCAGCTGGAAGGCCTCTTTGAGCCTCTGTCTCTTCACCTGCAAAGCAAAAGTACGGACATTTCCCTCATTGAGTGCCTGGACATAAACACATTTTGTAAACGAAAGAGCTGGGGAGATGCTTCAGTGGTTCAGAGGACCTGTGTTTGATCCCTGGTATCAATATGAAAAATGCCAGGTGTGGTGGTGCCAGCACTGAGAAGGCAGAGGCCAGCCCATCTAGCCTAAGTGGTGAGTGTCAGATCATTGAGAGACCCTGTCTCAAAGATGAACAGTGTTCCTGAGGAAGGCATTTTAGGTTGTCCTCTGACCTCCACAATCCATCCACATCCACATGCACTCATGTGATGTGTATCCACGTGCAAACATGCAGGCACATAGCTAGGCAAACACTTGGGCTGCAATAAATATTAGAGAATGCTTTACTCATTGCCCTCTGTTTGGGGAGGGAGCTTGAGACCATTGGGGTGGTCTTATTGGTGGTATGGTGTGCTTAGACCTAAACATCAGCATGTTTAGAGTCAGGATCTACATTGTGTAGATCCCTATCTCTGGAACTCCCAACCCTCCTGCACAAACAGACCTGTCAAATCTGTTCTTTACTGTGACCCATATCTGCCTCCCTCCCAGGCTGCTCACCTCTCCCAATGTCCCCTGCATCTTTCAACCTCTTTCTTGCAGAACATGGCCTTCCACCTTCCAGGTCACCCTCCTCTGCTGGAGTGGCTCAGGGCTGCAAACCACAGAGGCCCTTCAAGAGGCAAACTCGCTCTCCACTTGGCTTCTCTGTCTCGGCTTCTTGTGTCTGGCTGGTGTCTGAGTGTCTCTGTTTCAGTTTTGTCATCTCATGAGTCCAGATTATCCCCTCTTCCTTTTCCTATCCCTCTTGTCCTGTGTCTCTTCCTTCTTCTGGTTCTGGGCTTAGGAAGGAGCACATTCCCTGTGTTATTATTATCATTAAGTACTTCATTGCATCAACAATGTCCTGATTGCCTGCATCCCCTATCAGAAGCCCAGTGTTTTGCATGGTCTGTGCTGTGTTCCTGGTGCCTGGTAACTTCACAGTCAGCCCAAACCAGAGGGTGACACATCCTAACACCCCACCTCCACTTCCTTCCAGGTGGCCACCTGCTCTAAACAAAGCCCACACTTGGAATCATGACTTCCCCATGACCCTCGCTTCCTGTCTCCCCATCACAGGCCTGCTCTATGAGCTGTCTTCGCTTTCTCCAAATCTTTCTGCTCAGTTCCCATTTTGCTTTTGCTGTTCCTTCTCAGGATGCTCTCGTCCCTCCCCTCCATCCCTCTTCTGCTTTCTTCTTGGGCCATCTTTCTCATGCTTCAGCTCTTTGCCCAGGAAGCTGGTTGATCGCTCTCTCCCACCTCATGGCTTAGGGGCCCTTCTTTTTTGGCTCTTGGATTCTTTACTTCTAGCAAAGCCTGCCCCACAGGCAGCATGGGGCAGAGCCCAGCTGGCCATGCATTTGCTACTATTTGCTGATAGCAAGTTTATGCCCTCACTTGATTGTAGAGGTATATGTGAAGACCTCCGGATGGCACCTGGCAAATTCTAAACTTCATCTAGCTGCTGGCTATGAGCACCTGGCAGGACCAGTTGCATTCCACACTCGACAGTAGGCTTTCTTAGGGCAGAGGGCATGTTTACTGCAAGATCCTAAATTTCAGTTCCACATGTACTATCCAAGAGACCTTGGGCAGCTGTTAATCTTTATGTTCCTCTATGCTTCTGAATAATAATACCAAGAACCTTGTTGAGATGATTTGTAGGTTAACTGAGCTAGGAGATGCAAGGAACACAGACCAGTGCTTCACACAGAGGGCACTTAGTGAGTGACTGGGTTAATTCATTTCGAGTACTGCCCCGAGCACATTATGCATAAAATGACTTTTCCTTTAGTGATCTCCTACTTTTCTTTCTTAAGGCATTTCTATTTTATAAAATATTTTTATTTACCTGCAAGTAGAGAGACATAGAAAGAAGAGAGACAGACAGAGAGAATGGGTGTGCCAGGGCCTCCAGCTGCTTCAAACAGACTTCAGATACATGTGCCACTTTGGGCATCTGGCTTTACATGGGTACTAGGGTACCAAAAATGGCTTATTAGGCTTTTCAGGCAAGTGCCTTAACCACTGAGAAATCTCTCCAGTCCCACATTTCTACTTTTAATGCCTGCTTCCCTTGTGCTTACAGTGCCTCACCCTTTCTCCTACAACCCAATCCTGAATGGTCTGTGTACAACTAATCTCAAAGATGTCCAATCTTAAAGGGATCCTTAAATTTCCCTTCATGTGGGAACTTCTGACTTCCTAGAAAAAGGAGTAAAATGATATGTTCTTCACAATTAGTAGTCTCTCACAACTGCAAGGACATTGTACCACTATCACAGCTGGCCTCTCCCCTTGACTTACCCAGTGCAATATTCCTGGAAGGTGGTGCCTGGGCTGCTTGATATTTTCAGTGTTAGCAAACTGACCCTCCTAGAGCCTAACCCCATCTTTGAACAGTTCTGGCTAGAAGAGCATGCTTATTCACAGACAGCCAAAATCAACTTCTCTGTAATGCCTACTTATCTTTGTGGTGGAGAGAACACTGGGCTGAGTCAGAGGACTTGGTCTGTCCTTCCCCAGCACATAACCACAGGCCAGTGACTTCTCTGGGCCTGTGTTCCCAGGTCACATAGAAGATTGGATGAGATGAGCTCTTGGTCTGGTTTGAATACTTTAGGATGATATAACTCATGACTCTACGCCACATGCCCATATCTGATTATAATATTGAAAACAGAGAAGGACTGAACATTGTGTTCCAAGGATAAGATCTATTGCTGCCAACAATTTTGTGAGGTTGGGGGGGGGGTGACCCTGCCAATTGAGAAGAATCCAGAAGGTTCTTAGAAATGGAGTTTTGGGGACTGGAAGGAAGGATGGCTCAGCCAATAAAGTGCTTGCTATGCAAGCATGGAGACCTGGTTTTGGATCCCCAGCATCCATAGAAATCCAGGCATGGCAATGTGCACCTGCAATCCAAGCACTGGGGAGGCAGACACAGGAGGATTCCTGGCGCCTGCTGGCCAGCTAGCCTTGCTGAAGCTCCAGGTTCAGGGAGAAATTCTGTCCAAAAATAAGATAGTGAGCGATCAGAGAAGATACCCGATGTCAACCTTTGACCTCTCTATGCATGTGCACATGCATGCATGTGTGCTTGCACATGTGAGTAACCCTCCATGCACACACATACACACACACTGAAGAAATGGAGTTTTTATCATCTTATAACCCCTTCATTTTCTCTTCTGTATTGTTTCCCTTCCCTCCCTTGCTTTCTGGTTTATGCCTAGAAAGGATAATTTTAATTTCCCAAGCAAAGTTAAAGGTCACATGGTGACACACTTCTTTCTCACATTTATCATACACAACCAATCTCTTTTCAAGACTAAGGAAAAGCCCACAGAAGCTTAATCCATAGTTGTTTTGTTTCCAAATTTAGGTGCTAAATTTCTGGCTCCTGAGAGAGGGGTTTTCAACCTTGAAGTCCTTGCATAGACTTTCGAGGAAGCTTGTGGAGAATAAGTATATGAGCTTTGTGCATGAATGCATTTTTTTTCTGGGAAAAGAGGTATGTGAAAGTGAAGAGAAGCCCTTGCCATTGAGGTCAGCCCTGGCGTCTTTGAGGAGCTGGCCTGGTACTTGGGGCCAGGTGTGGTGTTCTTTGTGTCTAATGGCATAGAATGTCTGCACCACACAACTGAATCAAGACAAAAATGTACTATATAATCATGTGTGAGCAAAGACTATAAACAAGTCTACTGTCCAAACCACATAAGTGATCATTCCATCCTCTTTTCTGGCTAATTGGAGAGTCAATTCCTTTCATCCATGCTAAGAAAAAAGTCAAGGTTCTCCATCATAGGATTGCCCCCACATCCTGTCCAGAGCTAAGCACTTCCTTGAAGTTTCCCTCAAAAAATCTACCACAGCTCAAATCCTATAAGTCTTTTCTAACATTGTCTTACTGAGAAGCCCTGGTGTGTGTTCTTCCTTGGTGAAGTCAATAACTATTCAGGGGCTGAGAATATTGTTCAGTGGTTAAAGGAACTTGTTTGCAAAGCCTGCTGGTGCAGGCTCAATTTCCAAGCCACCCATGTAAGTTTGGTGTTTGCAGGAGCAGAAAAGGCCAGGGTGTGCCCATTCTCTCTCTATCTCAATATCAAATAATGACAGAAAGAAAGAAAGAAAGGGAGAAAGAAAAGGAAATTTAAAACTCTATTCCATCACAACCATTCCTGATTGTTGACTGTGTGGAATTGACAAGTCTCTGGCTTCTGTTGGATCCTGAAAAGAATGTGAATATGGCCGAGAAAACCCCACAGCCCATGCTGACCAGCAGCTCTTAAAACTCATGAGTAGACCTTTGTTTTGTTTTGTTTTGTTTTTCAAGGTAGGGTCTCGCTCTAGCTCAGGCTGACCCAGAATTCACTATGTAGTCCCAGGCTGGCCTCAAACTCCCAGCGATCCTCCTACCTCTGTCTCCCCAGTGCTGGGATTAAAGGTGTGCACCACTTCGCCTGGCTGAGTAGATCTTTAATACTGAGTGGCAATTACAAGTACTTAGTCCATTCTTCACTTGAATAGTTCGTTGATCCTTTCTAAACCTCAACATGCTCAAAGCTGAAGTCCCTACTCCTGTTCCCCTAACCTTCTCTATCTGCAACCTTCCCATTCTCCATTCTGCTAGCTCTTCAGCCCCCAAATTTTGACAGCAAGCTGACTCTTCTCTCCCTCCCCCCACTTTCTTATAATCTATCTGGGAATCTGGCTGGATTTACTTTTTAAAGGTATCCAGAGTGCAGCCATTTTCAAACTTCCACCTCGGCTGCTCTGGGCTGATGCCATCGTGTCTCACCTGGCTTGATGTGGAAACCTCTTAACAGCTCTCTTTATTCCCACCTTTGCCTGTTTCAGCATCGCTTTGTGCTATGGTTAGAGTCATCATTTAAAAAGGTCAGGTAGACCAGAAGTCCTCAGGCCAAAATCTCACAATGGCTCTATTTCATTCTGAGTAAATCCAAAGCTCCTTCCATTGCTTTCCCATGATACACCAGCACGTGCTTGCTTGAGCCTCAGGCCTGAGGTGCTTAAGTTCCTGGGGCAGCTTGCCCTGGCCATATGGCTTACTCTTTCACAACCTTCAAATCTTATATTTTAAATACTTTTATTTATTTATTTATTTGCAAGCAGAGAAAGACAGAGAAGAGAGACAGATAGAGAGAATGGCACCAGAGCCTCCAGTCGCTGCAAATGAACTACAGATGCATGTGCTGCTTTGTGCATCTGGCTTTATGCGGGAAGTGGGGAATCAAGTCTGGGTCATTAGGCTTTGCAGGCAAGGCCTTAACTGCTGAGCCATCTCTCCAGCTCATCAACTTCAAATCTTCGTTCCATCTTTCCAAACTCACCATCCTTTTTTAGGAAGCTCTGGAAAGCTCCTTCAGCTTTGTTTTCAGAGCTCCTGTATGTTTACATAAGCTAAGGGGCTGGGGAGATGGATCAGTGGTTAAAGTGCTCACTCTGCAAGCCTGCAAAGTTCGACCCCAGCATTTATGCAAAGCCAGATGCAAAGTGGCACGGCTATGGGAAAGGGAGATGGAGTCAGGAGAGTCATCCAGGTTCAGAGCTGGTCTGGCCTTCTCAGCAGCAATACAAGAGAGACCTTGTCTGTAACAAGGTGGAAGGCAAGGACTGGCACCCCAAGGCTGTCCTCTGATCTCCACATGCATGTATGACATGCATGCACCCCCCACACAATAATCAAAGAAAAACACATAACCTCATGGTGCACAGTTGCATGCCGTTTTGTTTTGTTTCATACATATAATTATGAAATAATCTCAAAGCTATAGATAAATGGAACGTTCAGTTCCCTTGTTTTTAGGCAATCGAAGAGATGAAGGGGCTTACTCAAAACCACTGACAATTAGGGACAAAGCCAAATCTTGGGCCTTCAGATTCTTTATTGTCATTGGGGACTCCATTTTAAGCAAGTGCTTTCTAGGTCCCTGTCATGTGCCTGACACTGTGCCAGGCCAGGAGGTAACCATGAAGAGAACAGCCGGAGACCTTGCCCACACAGAACTTACCATGTCCTCACGGAGAGACATGCTGCACAAATACTTCATGATTAAACTGTAACAAGTCTTTGGGGAAGAAGTTCAGGGTGAGTAGGACCCTGGTCCAGCTTGGAGGGTTGCAGAGCCTGGCTAAGGAAGTGTTTTCAGAGTCGCAGGAGCGAGCTGAGGAGAAGCCAGTGCCAGGCTAACTCACGACCTCTTTGGTGTGGGCACTTTGCTGCATTCGGGGTTAATTGGGTCACAGCAGCCCAGCCTATTTGTCACCATGTTCAGGAAAGGCAGCCAAAGGACCTAAAGAGTCTCGGACTGGGAAGAAGAGTCAGTGGTCAGCAAGAAGGGGACAGGAGGCATGTTCTGTTGGAGCCCCTCACCTCTCAGGGGCATCTTGGTTATGTTTGCCAAGTGAGTACTTATAATGTGGGCTTTGATATGAAAAAAGTCTGAGTTCCTGGAAGTGGAAGTCTTTGTTGTTATTTATGAGACATACTGCAAATCCTCCAGTACTTTCATCTACGTGGTACAATGCAGAATCTTCAAAAGGGATGTCTTTCTCTGTCCATTATAACATCCAACTTATCTACATGTTTCCAGGGATAGTTCAGTAGGGATAATTAAGCTGTGCCTAAGAAACTCTGGTTACAGCCTCCCTTCATCTTAGAAAATTAACCCTCATAAACCATGTCCTGTGCAGGGACATGGAGCAGGGATGTGTCCAGACTGGTGGTTTTGGGGTTTGATCTTTGGGTCTGCCTCTCTCCATGCTGGGGGAATGGCCTTGAATTTTTGAGCCTCAATTTCTGTGACTGGGGAAAATCCCTTGTGAGATTCTTGGGATATTAAATGGGAATATATGAGAAATCTTTGCTCAGATCTAAAGTGCTACAAAATAACACTGCAATTTGATCTCCTGTATATGCCTTTTCCACAGGGCACCAGCAGCCTCTGAGAGAGACCTGGTTGGAACTCAGACACTGGGCTCCAGATTCCCAGTTTGCTTTCCCCAGGTGGCTGCACTGGGTCTGGCTTCTGATAGAGCAATTACTAGCAAGAGTGAGTTCCTGGGGAAATGATACGTGCTGGGAGGGAGAGGAAGCGAGGAGAGGGGAGGCCCCTTCATCAGGGGCACCTAGAGGGCAAGAGAAGGGGAGTAGGCAGAGACCAACTCTCTTGTCTTCTCAGGTGCCACGGGCTGAACTGGGACATCCTGGGTCATGGTTCTCTGTTTCATTGTCTTCCCCCTCAGTTTGCCTGCCTCGGTGTGGGTGAAACTGGCCTAGCATGCAATAACATGCCTGTTACAACATTTTGAAAGCTTTAATGATCAGTTTTCCTGTCCTTGGTATTTTCTTTCATCCAAAGGCTTTTGTAAGCTCTGCACTGCAGTGGGGCTCTTCTTTCCGCCTCGGTAAACATTCCGGAATGGTGAGTCTTAGGAGGTGGTGTGGTTTACTGGTGCTGATGTCCAGGAACCTTGGAGGGTCTGTCTTCATGCCCCCAAGGCCATGTTATCTCAGAGAGTCACGGCTTTTAATCTTGTCCTTTAATAAAAGCAAGTGCCACTAATCCTAGGGAAAGTGAGCTTTCCAAGTATGACCAGCTCAGAAATAAGAGGAGGAGGAGGAAGAGGAGGTGGAAGGAATGACAGGAGTCTATAAGTAAAAACTGCACATCGCTGGGTTTCTCAGGCATTTTCACAGCCATTTAAAAATATGTCTTCAGCAAACTCATCTAGATTAGCTAAAAAGGTTTGACATGTGGGACATGTTGTGTCTGAGGGCCAATATTCAATCCAGGTGGAGGAATCTAGAGGGTAGATGTACCTAACAAGAAGAAAAATAGGAAACAAGTGTTGGTGATGATGCCCACAGACAGAGGAAAGCTGCACTGGATTTCATTGGGAAGAGCCCAGGGGTGGGCAGGTCCACAGGGGCCAGGCTGTCAGCCACAATCTTTGGCATTGGCCTGAGGAAAATTCACAACCCTTGGAGGATCTTGGACATGCTTGGGATCTTCATGGTAAAAAAAATGGGAATAGCCTCTATGCCAAGATCTATTTTTCATAAATAGACAGCAAGTGAGTATAAACAGTTTCCTCTTTACAAGCCAAACCGTCTGGGAGTATATTGAGGGATCAGACAGTTGGTTGGGTGAGGTAGGCCAGCACCTGATTCCTCACCAGGTCCAGTCACTCACATGGCTTGACTCCCAGCCTTGGTTTCAGTGGACATGATTGTGGTCAATAGTTCTTTAAAATTCATATTATTACATTATGTTCATATGGCTTGTTGCTTAACTGTGGGGTAACATAAGTAACGTCTAGTGTAGTCAAGAATAAATTACATTCCATTTTGGAGGGGCGATCAAAGGCTCCAAAATATTGGTGACTTACTTGAAACTGAAATTGTGTTTTATCTGCAGGGCTTCTTTACCCATGATTAAATACTGCTTTCCTTTCTCCAGCTCAGCATTAGCACAGCTCATCTTTTTAATTAAGATGATTTCAGAGTCTTTCTCGACAACAGCTTCTCCTGAAGGACATACAAAGAAGGCAATCACAGGCTTATTTTAAAGTCACAATTGGGCTGGAGAGATTGCTCACTGGTTAAAAGTGCTTACTTGCAAAACCTGCAGGTCTGAGTTCAGTTTCCTAGCACCAAAACAAAGTGACATATGCATCTGCAGCTTGTTTGCAGTGGCAAAAGGACCTGGCATGCCCATTCTCATCCTCTCTCTCTCTCCCTCAAATAAATAAAAAAATAGTTTAAAGTCACAATTATGACTCTCTTCAGCTGTCCAGTTGGTGTCTTAATAGGACACCATGATGGGAGGCTAATGACCATTGGAGAGTGGTAATCCCATAGGGTTCAGACAAGGGAAATCAATGTGAGTTTGAGGCCAGCCTGGGACAACTGAGTGAGTTCCAGGTCAGCTTTAGCTGAATGAGACCCTACCTCAAAAAAAGAAAAGTACTGGACTGGAGAGATGGCTCAGTGGTTAAGGCACTTGCCTCCAGTGCCTAAGGCCCCAGGTTCAATTCCCCAGGTCCCACATAAGCCAGACCCACAAGGTAGTGGCCCTGGTGTTTTCTCTCTCTCTCTCTCTCTCTCTCTCTCTCTCTCTCTCTCTCTGCTTGAAAATGAATAAATAAAATATTTTTTTAAAAAAGAAAAGTACAAGATGTGAAAAGCTTGGAAAACTTTTATGGAGAATAACTTTGGGATTCTCAAAGTTCTCAGGAGTAGGCAAGGAACTGGTGCCTGTTCCCAGAATGCATTTCTCCCCATGTTTTGCTTGTTAAATTTTGCACATCTTTAAGTTCGCCTTCAACTCTCCCAGCATCCAATAGGCCTTCCTTGTTTGCTCTCTGTCTTAAGAGCAGCAGGGACTGGATTCCATGTCCTACATGTTAGGTGAGTGTTCTTCCAGCCTTTCCTCAATTTATTTATACTTGAATTTCCAGTGTTTTGCCCTGTATGTCTGACCTCTTCAGGCAGAGATTGAACCTGACTCATTGCTACAATGGAATGGGCCAAAAGCCAATTATTAAACTGACACAACCATCCTAATTGTTGAGTCTGAAGAGCTATGGACTCAGTAAAGAGTGTATATAACAGTAACTGTATGCGTAATAAACTATTAGTAAAGAGTATATAACAGCAACCATGCACATGACAGACCTTTGATAATGATGTAAGTTCTGGCATACATGGACTAGTTTAAACTAGTTCCTTAAAAAAATTTTTTTTGTTTATTTGTAGTAAGAGAAAGACAGGGAGAATGTGTGTATAGATGTACCAGGGCCTCTGGCCATTGCAAATGAACTCCAGGTGTTTGCACCACTTTGTGCATCTGGCTTTATGTGGGTACTAGGGAATCCAACCTGGGTCAGCAGGCTTTACAAGTAAGTGCCTTTAACCACTGAGCAATTTCCCCAGCCTATCAAACTGTTTTTAAAAAAACACCACATTTAGTTGACAAAGAGAAAGGAGAGAGACAGAGTGAAGGGGAGAGAGAGAGAGAGAGAGAGAGAGAGAGAGAGAGAGAGAGAGAGAGAGAGAGAGAGAGAGAGAGGAGAGGCTACTGCCTCTCAAACAAACTTCGGATGCATGGGCCACTTTGTGCATCTGGCTTCACATGGGTTCTGGGGAGTAGAACTCAAACCATCAGGCTTTGCAAGCAAGTGCCTTCTACTGCTGAGCCAGTTCTCCAACCTCTCAAACTAGTTTCAGTGACAGCTTCCTGTTGACTCAACATCCGAAGCACATTCCCAGCATTCTCACTTCAGCCATGCCATGTAAAGCAGTGTGAAGCACTTGCAGAGAATAATTAACCCCAGTTTCAACATTCACAAATCATTTCTTCATCTCCTCGTCTACTCTAAGCACCTTACATTTAGGAGAATTAACGGTTCATCATTATCAAACTACATAGTTCACCTTGTTTCTGGTAGTAGTATTGTGAGAACCAGAGAGACATGCTGTCTTTTCTGCCAACGGTTAAAAAAGACAGCCATTCTGTGGAAGCCCCCTCCTGAGTCAGCCGTCCTTGACACCAAGAGAGCCAGCCAAAGCAATCCTTGAAAGCAAAGCTTCTATTTCTTCATCTGCTAAAAGGTTCCTAAATCTTCACTTCCTTTAGTTTTACCCTAGAAACTGTGTCGCTTTTATATTTCAGCCAATTGCTTGAGATTTGAGGCCAAACTCTGTCTCAGAGTAACGCCCAGGACCCTGGCTGCCTTAGGGAATATAGAAACGCGTGCTTGCCAGAACTCTGCAAGAAGCTAGAGGCACCCTTCCACAGAGGTAAACAGTGCCTGGCCGATGTGCTTCCAATTGTGTGCTCATTCTCGAACCCTAGACTCATTTCTGCATGCAGCAATTCTGTATGTGTGGGGGTTCTGATATTAATGCCAAGTGAACTTTCTAATAAGCATTGAAGTGACCCTCCGGGATGAGGAGATGAAGAACACAAACATTGCTCAGCATTTCAAGGGCGCTGGAATTAATCTTCTGAATCTGTAGCACAAAGAAGAAAGGACTTCAGCTTGGGAACCACGTGAAACTACATGAAACTCAGAACTCTCTCGTATGTCTGTTGATGCTAAGCAAGAAAACTGACTTGAAATAAAATATATAATTTGTATTTCAGGGATGAAAAGCTCTTGATTACTTCAGTAAAAAAGAAATGACAGCTGAACACAGGGGCACATACCTGTCATCCCAGCATTTAGAACCCTGAAATTGGAAGATTGTGATGCAAGTTCAAGGCCAGCTTGGACTACATGAATTTTCAACAGGCTCATTATTGCTTCTGATGTGAATATTGAATGCAAACTGTACTGCTAGGTTGGCTGATGGAACCACCATGCTGCTTAGCCCCTAGCTCGTCAGCATGGCTGGTTCACATAAAGAACATCTGTGGCAACAGCACAACACAGATCAGTTCCCTACAGCCAAAAGTTTGACAAATAAAAACTAGGGAACATTTTTTTGGTTGGTGTTGATAAACCAAAGAAAAATTTAGAGAGTATCATTCAAATTTTTAACTCTACCTAGCATCCTCTGGAGTGTGGTTAATAACAATAAAACACAAACATCTTCTGACTCAAAATTCTTGCCAAAGTTTCCACAGAAGAAAAACATCAATATAAACATTATTGAAACTTGGACTTATAATCCTATTTATTGCAGAATTTATATCTACTGAAATGAGAAAATAGCTTTTGGAAGTTATAAGTAAAGTAATATATTTAAGTCATTATGAATAAATCGACTGGTTCATTTAAAAAGCAGGGTGTGTGTGTGTGTGTGTGTGTGTGTGTGTGTGTGTGTGTGTGTTCATATGGGGGTCAGAGGACAACATCGGGTCTTGGTCCTTGCCTTCCACCTTATTTGAAGCCGAGTTTATCCACTGAGCCATATTCTCAGCCCCTAAAAACTATTTAAAGCAACAAAATGTAACACTGAAAAGAGAAGATGGCTTATGGCTTTGTTGATCTCAAGAACTGGAAAAAGCAACAATTTTCTGGGGTTTATGAAAAAAGGATTCAATAAGCAATATTTATTTGAATACCATCAAAATGTGTCTCCCCAGACAAAATGAAAACCTTATGAAGGCAGAAGCCTAGATGAACCTGGATGAAGGCAGAACCCTGGATTTAAGCTTTGACTATAATGCCTAGCCTAGAGTGAGTGCTCAGTGTTCAGAAAGAAAGAAAGGAAGTTCTCACCTGTTTTGTAAATATCCAGAAGAGTGGCAGTGTACTTGGCAAAAACGTTTTCTTCAGTGACGGATGTGATGCGAACTTTATAAGCTGGTAACAAAAGAAAAGGAAAAATTGACAGGACAAAATTCAGACAGTTCAGGAAGAATACCACAACTTCCACATCCAGTGAAAGCCAGAATTTGTCAAATGAATGAGAAATGAAGCTATAGTAAGCATTCCAAAGTAGATTTTATTTCTTCCAAAGGACCTTCCCAAACCCCTTCGATTGAATTATTAGAATTATTTAGTCTTGGACACTGTTGTAGAACAGGCTGATAAGGAGGAGAGACTTTCTATAGTAAATAAAAACAAAACAAAACAAACAGTAAACTTGTTATCCTTGAAGGTTAGTGAAGGTTAGTGAAGACTTACTTCCCTGGGCACACATTGTTTCCAGGGGAGCACTTCCTTCGCATGGGCACACTCCCTTTCTGTTTCTATCTATCAGTCAGGCCTACATGTGAGCTACCTTGCTTCTGGCCTTTGCTTCTCCATATAGTGCCACTGGCTTTGAGGCTTGGATTTGTAGTAGGATTCTGTTTTCTCACTCATCCTTCTTATATTGGCCACGCTGTGATCTGAGCTATCCCTATTGCTGTTTTTGAATGGGTTCTCTGATGCCTGGAATATCTGAACTTAGTTCTGGAAGGTAACATATAGCCTTACTAAAGACCTCTTTTATTTTTTCTTTTGATGGGGGTTGAAATGCAAGACCTAAATGTTATGTCCATCTTTGAGATCATTTCAATCCATGAATCTATCCTAGATACAGAGAAATGATTGATGGTAGATTAACTCACAGTGGCAAGATCAAGTTTTGTAATTGAGTAGCTTAAAATACATGAAAAATGTCCTAAATTTCAGATTTCTAAGTCTTTGTGATAAAGATAGACAATGTACCTAGTATACGGGCAATGTCAAGAGAGAGAACTATTTGATTTTGCTTGTGTTAGTCCAGAATGTGATGATTTAAATGTAAAATATCCTCCATAGAGTCCTGTGTTTGAATACTTAATCCCTGGTCCTTTTCTGGAAGGTTGGGGAACATATTGGGGGTGGAGCCTTGCTACAAGAAGTGTGTCACAGGGAGCAGGCTTTGAGGTGTTCAAGCACCACTTTGCTTGCTGCTCTCTCTCTCTCTCTCTCTCCCTCCCTCCCTCCTTCCTCTCTGCTGATGTGAGAATAATGTGACACCAGCTTCCTGCTCTTGTCGTGATAGACTTCCCCTTGGAACTGAAAGATGAAAATAAACTTTTTTCTTCTGTACTGCTTCTCGTCTGGTATTTTGTCCCAACAATAAGTAATGAATACATTCAGTAACAATGTATAGTCATCAGAGAGAGCTAGCTAAGTCTTTTCTTGAAAGCAACGTAATTCCAGATTGCATTTATTTCTGTGTAAAAATGGGTTTCTGATACTAGACTTAAAATAGTAAAATAGAGGAAAGAAATGATCTGACAATGTGGTTGCAAAAACACCTTATTATTCTCTTCAAGACATGATATATTTTACAAGCTGCAGTAGGTCTTGGCTGAGTTGGGCAGCTTCTTCTCTTCTTGGTACTAGAGATTGAACCCAGGGCTTCACACATGTTAAGCAAGCACTCCGCCACTCAGCTATATCCCTAGCCCTTTTTATTCCTAGTCCTCTTTTTATTTTTCTTTCTGAGACAAGATCTCACTAAAGTCACCCAGGCTGGCCATGAAGAACAACGTCATCAAATATCATCATTAATGCGCAAAGTTATTTATTCTTCAATAAAGAAATGTGATTTTTATTAAAGGTAATGAAAGTGACATTCATAACCAGCCAAGAGACTCTCTCTTAATGGATCCTTTCAAATTACAGGCACTAAAACATATTCCAAGGAAACTTTTGAGAAGCTACTGAAGTGTAAGATTTCCTTCCAGTAATAGAACAGAGGCAGAGGCCAGGGAGAAGGGCTTGGGCATTCATTCTCATGCCTAAGCAACCCTTAAATTTCCAATCCTCCTGCCTCAGACTCCCAAATTCTTAGCATTTAAAGAAATCAGAATGAGGAAGCTGGAGAGATGGTTCAGCGGTGAAATCATGCATCTGGAGTCCATTTGCAGAAGCTGGAGGCCCTGGCATGAATATTCTCTCTATCTGTCTCTCTTCTGTCTCTCTCTCTCTCTCTCTCTCTGCTTGCAAATAAATAGAAAAATAAATATTTTTAAATCACGATGAATTCAAAATAAAGAACAATTATAATGCATACAAAATTCATTCTGGTGGTTATAATTCAGATTCAGTAGACAACAGCAGCAAGAACTGGAATCGTATTCTGCTTCTTCTTCTTCCTTCCTGCATGAACTGAGTAAATTGTTTATTCTCCCTCAGTTTCTTCACTAGTAAATATGGATAATAGTCTATTACCACAAAGGGTTCTTAGGGAACTTCAGTGAGAAGCCATATATGTTAAATGTGAGGTGCAAAGTCAGCTATCATAGCCTTTTAACTTGGAAACAACAACTTCACAATTTTCAGAAAAAAAAAACTTGAGACAATCATGAACAATATGTTTTTTTCTCTCTAAAAAGTGTCAGAACTCGACATGGGGAGTTAAAGGTAGGAAACAAAAGCATTCAATCGTGAACTATGAAAACCAAGGGGTTAATTCTACCAAGACTTGCAGTCCTCAGGAACTGATACAGATCTGTGCCCTGGACCATCAGGAATGGAGGGAGCCTCAGAAATGGACTGCAACTCTGCACCTATTAAAATTATTTAGTCATTTTGTCATTACCTTAAACCTTCTTTATTTTTAAAGAAATAACCTCTCCAGCCCTTCTCCCTGGCCTCTGCCTCTGTTCTATTACTGGAAGGAAATCTTACACTTCAGTGGCTTCTCAAAAGTTTCCTTGGAATATGTTTTAGTGCCTGTAATTTGAAAGGATCCATTAAGAGAGAGTCTCTTGGCTGGTTATGAATGTCGTTTCCATTATCTTTAATAAAAATCACATTTCTTTATTGAAGAATAAATAACTTTGCACATTAAAGCTGATATTTGGTGACGTTGTTCTCCAGAGAACAATTGAGGTGCTGCATCCACATAATATCACTATGTAGAGTTTTTGATCTTGTGAACTGATCATCCAGTCATAACATTTCATGTTTAAGAGCACACCATTGAACTTACCATATGCGATCTCTGGTTTACAGGCAGTTTCTTTTCTGCTCTCTGCAGAGATCGTCAGATCCAGGTCTGCTTTCATTTGCCCACAGTCAGCTGGGTCATGTGAAAAGCGGTACAAGTTAGGTGAATGTAATAAAGCAGGAACACTGTGTGGGAGTGAACAGTTTCCAATGAACCCTGAGAAAATCTAGTATAATTTTACAGATCTCCTAGTCCCAAGACATGTCCACTCTCTTCTCTTCCACCAAGTGAAACACTATATAAAGCAAAAACAAAACCAACTATCCAAACAAAAAGAAAGTCTTGAACAGAAGACTTAATATTAGAAAGGCTATTCACTTCATATTCACCTCTTCAGAATGTAAATCCCTTCCTTAAAGGAACGGGTATTTTCTATTTTGAGTATAATTAAAAGTTCTTTAAAAGACCTAAAATGATAATTTGATTGATGACTTAGGGCAAAAAAAAGGCAAAGCAAAAGCAAATGATAACAATATAACAAAAACCTAAAATAAGTGAAGATATCAAAACCCAAAACAATCCAGACCCTCATAGAGCCATTTGCTGATTTCTGGTGAGTTCTGGGTCTTTAGCTTGGCCAAGAAGGCTGGTTTTGGTTTATAAGAGACTGAATGGAACTAGACAAGAGGTGGAAATGCCATGAACTGGAAGGATAAAGAGAATGGAAGCAGAGCCAGTGGTTCAGCCTGAATCTCTGTTCTCCTGGGTTGTGGTCTTATGTTAAAAGACTTACATCATGTACCCCTGTGACATCCAAAAATCCATCTGGACAGTGTTTCTTTATCCTTCTATAGGTCACACACACACACACACACACACACACACACACACACACACACGTTGTTAAAGGAGCTGCGAAGAAGTAGCTTTACAATGACCAAAGAATTGTTAGCTTTCAGTCAGCTGACATTACATTTCTACTTCTAAAAGCTGATACTTTGCCAAAAAGCTTCTCCCAAATTACTCTCAGATTATGAGTGGCTGATTTAAAGAGCAGCTGGAAGTTTACCTTCTACACACTTGCATGTTGCTCCTTCACAGACTTTCTGAAGTCTGGTGTTGGAAGTGCTGTAAAACATGGTGCACTGTTTATCTGTGGGGATAAATACAGGGTCACAAGAAGTGCCTTGGCTGATTTGTAGCACATTTATTGATCGTTGAGACACAATGGGCCTTGGAGATCAGATTGCCTATTCTAATCCCTTCTCTTTATGGCAAGGGCGCAGGGAGGATAAATTATGAATAGGGGATCCTGGCGCCCTCAAAAAGATTTCCTCTTGTTAGGTTAGCACTTGCAATTTTACTGCTCAGCCTTCTTCTTCTTCTTCTTCTTCTTCTTCTTCTTCTTCTTCTTCTTCTTCTTCTTCTTCTTCTTCTTCTTCTTTTGTGTTTTTTTTTCTTTTGTGTTTTTGAGGTAGAGTCTCACTCTAGCCTAGGCTGACATGGAATTCACTAAGTAGTCTCAGGCTGACCTTGAACTCACAGCAATCCTCCTACCTCTGCCTCCCAAGTGCTGGGATTAAAGGCATGTACCACAACACCCAGCCCTAATATTAATTTTTTTTATAATGAAAGAATTTGATGGTCTCATGAATGAGAAGAAAATGAATTATGTTACACAAGGGTATGTTGTAAAATTTTGAAATTACTTAGGCTAGAAAAAACATATATGTAGAGAGAGAGAGGAGAGAGAGAGAGGGAGGGAGGAGAAGGACTAGGTATGTTCTGTGTCAGAAGTTAAAACTAGAATGAATGAAGGGGTTCATAGTTTGGTTCACTTCAAGAATTTTCTAACAGAATTGTCTACAGTGGAGTTAAAGCTCTGTCATCGTTTGGCATATCAGAAGTGGATGAGTAGTCAAATATGGGGTTATTCACTCAGCATTTACTGAGCACGCATTATGTACCTGACGCTCTGTGTGTTACTAAGGACACAAGGAGGAGCAGGTTATCCAGATGAGAAAGATATATGAAGAAATCATTTCAATGCAATGTGGCGACAATAGTTAATAGATCTGCATATCCACTGTAATAAGAACACACAGATAGGATGGAAATTCTTTCAGGAGGGTTAAAAATTAGTAGGTGAGCTTCTCTGAAGAGGAGAGATACAATGGACATAGACAGTAAATACCACAGAAAAACATGAGGCAAAGAATTTTAAAGTTGGAGGGCTGGGGAGATGGCTCCATGGTTAAAAGCATTTGCTTGCAAAACCTGTGGTCCTGGATTCAATTCCCCAGGACCTATCATAAAACCAGATGCACAAAGTGGTGCATGCATCTGGAGGTCATTTGCAGTGGCAAGAGGTCCTAGCATGCCCATTCTCTCTCTCTCTGCTTACAAATAAATAAAAATATTTTAAAAGTATTTTAACATTGGTGATAATATAATGCAGTTATTTTTGTGTGTTTGTGTCTCTGTACATAATGTGGTCTGTGTGTAACGTGTTATGTGTGGGTTATGTATGTGGGGGGGTATGTATGTGCATTGCCTTGTGGTGCCTCACAAGCTTGCCTGTGGTGGGGGTTGCTCTGGGCTGTGGTCAGAGTAGAACCCTCAGGTGTCCTGCTTCATCTCCTTCTGCCTGGCCTTGTCTTGAAGCTGAAGTCTCTTCACGGGTTTTAGAGCTTGTGAGGCTCCAAAGATTCCCAGGTCTCTGTCCCCTGCCCAACCGAGGTGACCACATATTTTATGTGAGATCTGGAGATTGGAATTTGGGCAATCTCAGGCCTCCTCAGGCCCTCATGCTTGAGCAGGAAGCGTACTTAACCGCTGAGCCAACTCTCTGGCTTGCAGTCATTTTTTTGTATGTACATGTGTAATGTGGTGTGTGTGTGTGTGTTGGGGGACTAAATGCACATGCCTGTGTGCTCACTCACCTGTGCTTTCGGTGGCTGGAACAGAATGTCAGTGCTTCTTCCTGCTCTTTCTGGAGCCATGGCTCTTACTGAATCCAGAGCTTGCTGGGGTTTTTGTTTTTGTTTTTTACTAGCTCTGCTCCCAATGAGACAAAGATTACAGATGTGCATAGCTACATCCAGATGTTTATGTGGGTCCTGGGATCTAACTTGAGCAGTCTTTTAGGCCTCCCCAGCCCTCATGCTTGCATAGAAGTGCTTTTAACTGCTGAGCCATCTCTCCAGCCCTGCAGGTATTTTAAAATGGGAAACTGAGGGCTGAGACATGAACTCAATTGCAAGGTCAAATGCTGTAATAAGAAAATTACATGCAGTAGTTTGAACAGGACTTGAATGAAGTGGGCTCTAAGAAAGGCAATATGTAAAATGAACAGGTCTCTTGTTGAGATCCAAAGTTGTATGAAGACTTCAAAACATTCTTCTGAAGAAATGGTAGTGCAGAGTTGATTACCTGGTCTGTGATATTCGTACACCGTGAAAGTAGCAGGACTCAGAAATCCAACTTCAAAAAGTTCAAATATCCGGAACCGGACACAAAGGAAATCATTGGAGGGAATCTGTTCGTCAAATTCAAGGATTTAATGAACTGATGGGAGAGAAGGTGTACATTATGTACATCTTAATGGTGACAATAAGGGAAAATGTCAGATGATTGAGCTTACCGAATCCAGTTGTAGAATGACATGTCCATCTTTGACTTGGTAATCAGTTAATAATTGATCTACTCCTTCCACAAGCTAAGGAGGGAAAGGAAAAAAGAAAGATTGAGTTGAATTTCCCCATCGATATGTTTAAGCGCACCATGTGGATGAGATGTTAAACCACATCTCACTACTCCAAGAAGTTGGAGAGCGATTCCTCTCCTTGAGAAGGACTGACACAGTGCATGTGCTCACACCGTGTGCTTATGAAATGACGCTCCTGCTTCTTTGATTAATCAACACGCAAGCAGACTGTTGCTCGGGAAAGAGTATTGTAGGTGATTGCATGAAACGATAGTAAAGGCAAAGGATATGAATTTGTCCACAAAAGAATGCATGCAAGAAAAGAATGCAGAAAAGACACCCAAGCATTCACAACATATAAAGGAGAACACTTGCAGCACGCAAATCTTCCTGGTTGGCACCGATCCCTGTGGGCAGGGAGATGTCCATCACGGCATGGGAGGATCCTGATGACGACTCCTCCTTGTTGGGCTTGTAGCTAAGACAAATCAGAGATTGGGAAAGGGGAGAAATAGATATGACTCTTTTTAAAAAGACTGTTCTTTAGCAGCCTTTAATTTGTGAATTTGGTTCTCCATTTATTTGCTTTTCTATGATAGATGCATTAGACCTCTGAATTTTAGGGTTGCAGGTCTTTAAGTCATCTGTTATAGCTCTTTCCTTGACTTGGCTGATAATGACCATGAACCTCTACTCCATGTGAAGCAGCTGGGGAAACTGAGGGGAAAATAGAGTCCCAGTCAAGGTTACACAGCTAGCTCATTCAGAGTTGTCTGTCTCCAGATTTCTTAATCCTCTCTAGTTCTCTTTCTGATGAACTATGTACAAAGTAGAAAAAATAGTTACATACTGAAGAGAATCAATAAAAATGTCCAGGCTGAGCAGCACAGATTTTATTAAAACCTCTCCCACGTGCTCTCCCCACACTAGTGGTTGGAGATCTCTGTAGCTTCCCATTTTCTTTTAAATAAAGTCTCCCACTATACCTTAATATCTGGTTCTCTATGAATTTAATTCTTTAACTTTGTAGACAAGAATTTGGGTGCGCCTTAAATTTGGGGGGGCATTAGAATTTTTGCTGGGCATTATCTAAATTCTAACCCTCAGCTCACCCCACTACAATTGTGGAAGAGGTGGTGGATAGAACATAAGAGCGAGTGGATGGGGAGGAGTGCTTTGGAATGTGGTTTTCCAGACACAAAGCAGTGGCTACAATCACATGGCTGATGCTATCTATACCAGACCTGCATAATGTGAAGGCGAAAAGAAAGGATGGTATCAAAGCAGAAGAGGGGCTAGTTGGAAAGAAGATGGGATTCAGTGGGGAACAAGAGAAGGGACAAAGGAGAGTGGCGGGAGGGGATTGGGATCAGGGCATATTGTGTAGATGAAGGAAGGTAGTCCATAAACTATTTTTAGAAAACAATGTTTCGGGGACTAGCCTCTGTCTTAGGAATCTGATAGCTTAAAGGTAAAGCGAAATAAAGAGAGTAAGTTTGGATTTTTTAAACTTTTTTTCCCTCCATCGTTTTCTCTCTTTCTTTTGAAAACAACAGCGCTGAAAGGAGTGAACAGGAAACTTGGGGTCTATGTCAGTTCTGCGGAACAGTTTCCACAAATCATTTCCCTTTCCTAAGCTCATTTCCTTACATGTAAAACTAACTGTGAAAGAGTATCAGTGTGTGTGTTTTAAATATATCTTCCTGAGTCTGAACTTTGATTCTGTGAGGCAGGGGCAGGCACAACCATTAGGCAGAGTTAGAGGACCGAGGAGATGACAGGTTGGGCCAGGGCTGAGGATGGATGGGCAGGAATAGAAAGCTCTGACTGTGCACATTGACCTTTGGTTTCCAGCCTCACTTCAACACCCTGAGAGGCAGCTTTGTATCTGGAGCTTGGAAGACGAGGCAGGATGGAAGGAAGAGAGTGAGATGACATTCCCCAGAACTGACAGGAATGAGTACTGGTGGAATGGGAGCTAATGAGACATCAAGTCCACTCTTTCCTCAGCCACACCTTGTAGAGCATAAAGAAAGAAGTTCCTATTAGAAGTTTTGTGTGTGTGTGTGTGTGTGTGTGTGTGTGTGTGTGTGCGCGCGCGCGTGCGTGCGTGTATAGAGAATGCATGCGTGTGTGCAGACATGTAACCCCTCCAGCTGGCTAGAGGTGAGCATCTATGTCCTCCTCTGTTGCTCTTCCTCACTGCTTCCTTGCAATAAAGTCTCTCACTTACCCCAGAGCTGCCATTTTCAGTCCAGCTGAGCAGTAAGCCCCAACCATGTCCGTGTCTCCCTTCTCCCACAGGACTGGGGTTACAGGCACATGTGGCCTAGATTTGTAATGTGGTTGCTGGGGAGCTAACACATGCCACCCCAGACCCTCATGCTTGCATGGTAAGTGCTCTCACCTACAGTTTGGTTTTAAATGTGATATGTACCACAATGATTAAAAGTATTTAAATATCAGCTTATAAAAATGTAACCCCATAATCCATCAGATGAACCACGCAGAATGTGCTGCAGCGGCATCCACACGTCTCCCTAATTGGATGGGTGGGAGTGGAGAATTCCTGCTCACAGATGCAAATACTCCGTCCACGGGATGGAAAAGGGCCTCCCGGATGGGGGGTATCTATGAAAAGGTTGTTGGAGCCTTGAGGACCCGTTGCCATGGGGACCATTTCAACCACAGGAACAGAAATCCTCCTTTCAAGAAGCCCTTTGCCTGCTGCCAAAACCAGCAATCTCCCCCAAAGGCATTTTATTGTAGAGAAATGAATCCCCTCCCCTTTCTTGCGAATACAAAAGAGAGGTTGTAAAAAGCGAAATACACCAAAGAGACCCTCTGAACACAAAAACTTGTGCTGGCATTTTTTTAAATCAGGAGAGAATATTTGAAGGGAAGGAGTTTCTGACTTGAATAAGGACTGAGGACTATGGACTACTCGGTTACTTTGGAATTTACCCAACCTAACCTCAGTGTTATAGAGCCAAAAGCATCTTTCCTCTCTAGTTTTTAACATTCTGTCCTTAATTTATAAAAGAACAAGTGATGTGATATTCAATATTACATTTCTATTTGCTTTTTTTTTTGAACACTGACAATCTGGAATTGGGCGTCCTGGCAATGAAGTCAAATGAATGACTGAGGATTTTTTACCCCTGAGTTGTGGGCAATTAGAACTGGAAGAAACTAAGAGGTGAGATGGTCCAACATCTTTGTAGAAAAGGCCAGGAGGGGCTGGAGAGATGGCTCAATGGTTAAGGAGCTTGCCTGCAAAACCACGGGACCTGAGTTCAAGTCTCCAGTGCCCATGTAAAGCCAGATGCACAAAGGAGCGCATGCATCTGGAGTCTGTTTGCAGTGGCTGCAGGCCCTGGCATGCCCATGCATGCCCATTCTCTCTCTCTCTCTCTCTCTCTCTCTCTCTCTCTCTCTCTCTCTCTCTCTCTCCTTGCAAATAAATAAACAAAAATAGCTAAGAAAAAAGAAAAGGCCAGGAGAAGTGAACTTTACTGGCAGGAACAAGTATGTCACCCCATTATCCCAGAAACCCTCTCAGCCAACTTGAGATGCCTCTCTATAGAAGTTCACTCACACCTCCCTGTAGCAACTGTTACAGGTTCAAAGTTTAAAGTCAGCCCCTCCCCAGCTCATAGGTACCTAAGAGGAAGAATGAGAGATAGGTGGAAGGAAACTACCAGGAAAGCTGTCTGAGAAAGAGAAAGATATTTGAAAAGGAATGGAGGGCAGAGGTTGGCCAAGGGAGGGAGGGAAGGAGAGAGGGAGGGAGGAAAGCAGGCTGCCTCGGGTAGGGGCTCAGGACGCTTGGGAAGGAGGCAGCAGAAAACAATTTTCTGCTTCTTGGGATTAATGGGTCTCAATATTCATGGATTGAAAGAGGTAGTTTAGAGATTGGATTGGGCACCACTGACCAGGAATTCGAGGCCCTGCCTCTGTTTCTGAGAACTTAGCAGGTTATTTCATCTCTTTGGATGTCAACTTCTTAATTTTTAAACCAAGGGGATCTCTATTGCATCCTCAAAGTCCTCAGCTCTCATCTGGCATAAACCCTAGGGAAACTCCAGGTCCAAACTGAGTACTCTGGCGTCATGTGCAACTAGAGGTACAACCAGGAAAACGCCATGGGTCGACAGGCCTGTTAGCAGAGGGTTGAGGAGACAGAGCTCGGCAGGAAGCACTGAGGGTGAAGGAAGAGGAAGGAGCTGGTGTCTCAGCCTCAGCTTCCTGCCAGCCGCTCACCCCGCGTCATTGCTGAAGCCAGGAATCTGTGCATATTTCAAAACCAGTGTTCACTTTCACAACCATTTTGTGAAATGGTGGCTGTGAGAACAAGGCTCATGGCTTCTAAGGATATCCATGTCCCGACCCCTGAACCTGGGACTATGCTAGTTTGGGTGACAAAGGGGTCTTAAAGATGTGATTAGACTGAGGATCTGAGATCGAGGTTGCTGTGGATTCTCTGAATGCACCAGACGGAGTCACAGAAGAAAGAAGCAAGAGAGCCAAGGAAGGATGTGAGGCCGGAAACAGGGGTCAGAGGCAGAGAGAGCCTAGAAGATGCAAGGTACTGGCATTGAGACAGGAAGAGGCTACAAGCCAGGAGCATGTGTAGCAGGAAACAGATTCGCCCCTGGAGCCTGCAGAAGGATTATGACCCTGCCAACTCCTTGATTTTAGGACTCCTGGCCTCCAGGATTGTAAAATGATAAATTCGCATTGGTTTACAGGATTAAATCTGCAACAAATTGCTATGCAGCCGCAATAGGAAACTAATACAGTGGATGATTTAGGCCTCCATACTTAGTGAGCTGATGGTTTGACATAAGTGGTTCTAACTCTGGACTGGCCTCTGGGGTTGGGCCTGGGCTTTGTTTCAGAGAGTTCTGATTGCAGGGTGCAGCCTGAGCTGTGAACTACTTGCGGAGAATGACCATTGTGGGTGAATGTGATTTTATTTTGACAATGAGAAGCATTTATAAAAGATCATTTGTATTTTTTCTAATAATTATATCATGTCTTCACCCTTCTGAAAAACCAAACACACTATTATTATACTGATTGAGTCAGAAGAAGGTAAAAAAATGGAAAAGAAAACCATAAGAGCAAAACCAAGGTTGTTCTGTGTGAGAAGCTATTTACAACTAACTGTTATAACCTGCATTTTAAAAAGCAATACATTTGTATCATCTGGATATGCTAAATTCAAAAGCTTTAAAAATAGTAAGACCTTGAAATCTACACTCCCCTTTTTGGAAATGGGCTCACCTGGCACATGCCGTTAGGCGCTTGTATCCATAGTCACCATAGCCATTGTAGTTGGATGCTACACACAAAGAAAGAAGGGAACAAATTAGCAAAGAAGAAACAAACTGTATTTAATTGTTTTGGAGGATGTAGGAACAGAATTATTAATAAGAAAGTTTCTGGACACAGTTAAAAATGATTTTAGATCTACAAGTTAGTACTTGTGGTGATCTTAATGGAAACTCATGGCTACTGATAATACCAGAAAGTCTTTATGCCTGGAGAAGTTCTCCAATCTCAAAGAATTTATTATCTAAGAAGAAATCATTTAAGACAAGTATGTCTTGGCACTGTGGGGAATTTGGAAGGAGGAAGAGCAGATGACTGGAAGTTTCCTTTAGGGACAGGGCTGGGAATGACACAGAGTAAGGTTGGAGCAAAGTATACAAGTGGTCTTGACTTTGGATGAGGAAGTGAGAACCAACCGGCAGAGGCATGGGCAGATCACGTGTTACAAAACAATGAAGAGGGCTCACATGAAAACAAAACAAAACAAATCACCAGAACAGACAGGGTACAGAGGGAGAACTAACATGGTTGTAAGAGAGCTCAGGGCCTTGGATTTGAATCATGACACAAAAAGTCATAGAAATCCAGAGGAGTTAATCCTTCTCTGGCCTTGCAGCTAGTTTTGCTTGTGAGCCTCACTCTAGTCTAGGCTGACTTAGAACTCATTCTGTAGTCCAGGCTGGACTTGAATTCCCTGTGATCCTCCTGCCTCAGCCTTCTGAGTGCTGGGTTAAAAGGTATGATTCACCAAGCCAAGTATAACTAGTTACATTCTTTAAAAGTGCCCTGAGACAAACAACTCCATTAGGTAAATACATTTAACTCAGTTATTAAAGTTTTTGAGATTTACTTCTAACCATTATTAAAATTACATCTATTGGAACAAGTGGTAGTAGTATTTACTGGGGTGTCAACTTGCTTAAGAATTGGAACATAAAATTTTTGTTTTTTGAGATTTCCAAGTCAGGGATATTCTCTCCCGACATTCTTCATGCTTAGCTAAAATTATAGTGAAAATCATGTTGTCTCACCGTCAATGTTTTGAGCATCAATTTTCAAATAAAAGCTGCAAATTTCCTCTGAGGTACTGGTTTTGTGAACCACGGTTTTTACCTACATTGACACACAGAAAGAAAATTATTGCATTTCAAGTAGGAAAAATGAAAAAGCATTATGACAGTCCTACTGCTACAGATGAGATGCTTTAAGTGTCATTTTCAATATCTAGTATATGTATATGGGTGTGGTATATGAGTACATATAGATGACTCAGCAACCCCACAATCCAAACAGATGAGAAGCCCACAGGAAGTCAAATAATGACTCTGGCCAAGCAGAATTCTGGTCCAAATCCCATATAGTCAAATATGAGCTACTTATTCTACAGGAAAGCTTCCAAGCTTCTTGTTTCTGACCCTGTGTAGTTTAACTTTGCATGTAACACAATGAGGCTAGGATGCTGGTTTATCCTAACCTCCACACCATCAAAGCAAACTAGACCTTATAGTTGTATTTGGAGATGTGTTACTAGAAATCGGTATGCTGAAAGCAACCAGAATTGTGGAAAAAACAGACAACCCATTTTCCTCCCTGACATCTTGTAAATATTCCTTGAAGGAATAAATGTACTACAGGTGAAAGCATAACCAACAGCAACAATAGAATGTTTATTTTAGCTTCAATTTATGAAATTTAAGATTGCATGGATGGAAATGTCAGAATGAATGATACCTATTTCTCTGTATGGACATACACAAAGAGTTTAGGAAAACATGTAACTGAGGCTGGGGAGATGGTCAGAGCACTTGTTATGCAAGCATGAGGACCTGAGGCCAATCCCCACCATCCACGTAAAAGTGTGGATTGGCTATGCATGTAACCAGCCCTGGGGGTGGGGGCAGACATGGAAGGACTGTTGGGGCTCACTGGTCAATCAGTCTAACTGAACAGGGAGCTCCAGGTTTAGTAAGAGACTCTGTTTCAGGGAAATTAGAATGAAGAGTAATAGAGGAGGACACCCACCTTCCTCTGAGCTCTCCAGCATGCTTATGGGGTGTGCACACCTGGACACACATGTGCACATACCACATACTACACACACACACACACACACACACACACACACACACACACACACACACACAAAAGGAATGAAGGAAAAGAAAGAAAGACTTAACTGCCAAGTGGCTGAAATGAAAAGAAATGAAAGCTTTTGTTTATTTGTGATGGTTAGGTTTTGTTGTCAACTTGATCTTTTTAATTATCTTGGGTGGGTCTCTGAGGATGTTTACAGGAAGGAAGCCTCTCAATAGGGGACAGGATGTAAAGAAGCTCAGAGGAGCTAGAATAAACATCTCTTCCAGGGAGGGCAGTCAAGAAGGAAAATCCGGAGACTCAGGGAGTAAACAGGTCTGGGATAGGATTGCAAGACCTCACCCTAAAGCTACATAAGGAGGAAGAAAATTTTCTCTGTTCCCCCCCCCATCTGTTTGCTGTTCTGTGTGTGTGTGTGGTGTTAGTGATGGGTTTCTCTCACTGCTTGGACCTGTGAAAGGGGCCAGCCTCTTTCACTGTTATGGAACTATCCCTGTAACTATAGCTTCAATAAATCCTTTTCTCCCATAAACTGTGCCTGGTTTGGAGATTCATCTCAGCGTCTTGTGGCTGACTATGACAGTATGCCAATCCCCAAAGATGCTGGCTAATGAAATGTGGCTAATTTATGAAGCATACAATACCACCCACCTCCCCCCCCACATTCACATGACCACATCCATATGTGACATATGAATACTTATATAGAACCATAAAATTATAACTTTTTATAATGTACCATGTTACAATAAAGATATGTTCTGAGAAGTATGCCACTTGGCAATTTTGTCATTGTGTAAGCATTATAGTTTGTACTTAAACAGATTATGATACTTATGAGATCACTAGGTGATATAGTCTTATGGGACTACCATCATGCATGCGGCCCGTTGTTGACAGAAATGTCATTATTTGGTGCATGATATATAATTATATGTAACTATATATATATGTATATGTATATATATGATAGTTTTCAAAAATATTCAGTGGCTATCCATCCAAAGCTTAACAGTTGTTATCAAAAATAAATTGTGAAAAAAAAATCTTGAGAACAATTAGAAAGAACTAAATAAATGGATTTTGCTTTAGTTATGGCTATCCATGCTCAGATTTCTGTGACTTTTTAGCAAAATCCTTATCATGTGTGCATGTGTGTGTGTAAATTTGCATAGGTGTGGCTGCACATGTATGTGGGTGTTTGCCCATGTGTGAACATGCATGTGGAGGCCAAAAGTTGATGTCAGTCATCTTCTTTCTTTGCTCTCACCTGATTTATTTGTCTTGCCCGAGTGTGTGCATGGTGTATACACATGTATGTGCTCTCCTGGTGACCCAGTATCTGCCTACAGTGACCACAGAGGAAAGTTGGGTGTTCCACTCCATCACTCTTACACTCTTATTTGAGCTGGAGTCTTACTGATCTGGAGCTCACCATGTTTTTCTTTTTGTTTTTAAAAAATATTTTCCATTTATTTATTTGCAAGCAGAGAGATACAGAGACTGAGAGAGAGAGAATATGGGTACGTCAGGGCCTCAGCCACTGCAATCGAACTCCAGATGCATGCACCACTTTGTACATCTGGCTTATGTGGGTCCTGGGGAATTGAACTCAGGTTGTCAGGCTCTGGAGGCAAGTGCCTTAATTGCTGAGCCATCTCTCCAGCCCCAGCTTGTCATGTTTTTGTGAGCTCCAGGGATTCCAGGTCCTCCTCTCCCCACAGACACAAGTGGCCATGTCTAGCTGTTTAAGTGCGGGTTCTGGAGATTCAGACTTGTGTGGTCCCAGGTCCCCTCAGGCCCTCTTGCTTGTGTAGGAAGTGCAATCTCTCCAGCCTGCTCTCCACCTTATTTACTGAGGCAGGGTCTTTTGCTTGAACCCAGACCTCACCTATTCAACAAGTCTCTTGACACATTCCTTGTCTCCACCTCCTAAGCATTAGGACTACAGGTGGGCTGCCACACCCATCAGAATGTACATGGATATTTGGAATCCAAACTCAAGTCCTCACACTTGTACAGTGATTTATCCACTGAGCAATCTCCCCACCTCAAAGCCCTTATCATCCATGTTACCTAGTGAAACAGACACATGACTAACTCCCCATTGACTCTTGGTTAAATACTCACATATACTGTGGCCAAGCCTGTGCTAGAGCCTGTGGTGATGATGAGATCATCGTGGAGAGGGGCCTGAAAAGATGGAGAGTGAAGCCATCATCGTCAATAGAAAAGGAAGAAAGACAAAGAGAGTGGCAGACACTTGCCCACCTCCTCTCTCAGCTGTTAAGAAATTAAGGGTAGGAGCCTTTGAAGGCCCGATGCCCACAGTAGGCACAAAAAGATGCAGGAACTTCCCTTCTCCACATGTAAACATGGCCTCCTGAATGAGGTCAAGTTTGTTGGCATTTTCACACATGCATATGCTTCTGGCACAACTGAATCTTTGCTTCCTTGTGTGAACAGGGCAAATTTCTCTTGATTGTCTTGGGATTCTGCATCCTATTGCCAGTGAACTTGTTCTCATTAACACTGAGACCTGTGACTCTGGAGCGGAGGCAATCATTGGGTCTCTACTTCTTCTCCTGAGCCTGTCTCTTCCACCTCTTGATGGTTCGTCTGCCCCACTTATCACTGGCGTTTGCATTTTGAAACCCTGGCCACCCCACTCCAGCCTGTTAAACCCATCCTCGCTGTTACTCTTCTTCCAGCTCTGTTGGGAGGAAAGTGAAAACGTGAACCCAGTTAAACCATTCTCCTCTCCAGAGACATCCATCATCCAGGCACTCCTTAATTTGTGGAAACTGTGAGATACCATGGTCCCAAAAAGTTAGCTTCTCCCTCTCTCTGCTTAGTACCCTAATGCAAAGGGGATTGTGTGTGTATCCAAGCTTTTATCAGCTTTTCTTTAAAATTTTAGTAAACCTAGGAAAATCGGCCACCTTTCCTATTCTCTCTGACAGAATGTGAGCAGCACATACTGGGAGACAAGTGCTTTGAGGTTGAACAAGGAAAGTTTCTAAGGATAAATAAGTCTGGGACATGTTGTTTATGCCTCCCCCTTACTCCCCTCCCTTCCAGAGTCACCATACTTAGCCACTTGGTCTCTTTTTGCTACAGGAGAATTCTGTATTAAAGAAATGATTTTAACCCCATTTAAGCTAGAATCTCCATGCTTATTTTCTTTTTTTTTTAAAGTTTTTTTTCTTTATTGTCCATAATGAGTTACATTGTTTAGTGGGCCAACAATGAGTTGTTATCCCCAATTCCCCAAAGGCTTTTTTTTTTATGTAACACATTTTAGGAAATTCTGCTGGTGTAGAGAAGGCCAAGCTCAGTAACCACAGCCCAGGTTTAGATGGAAATAGCTTCGTGAGACGAGGTTTAAGCCATTCTTCAGCTGGCAAGAGGTCCCTAGAGAATTACCCGTACAGAGAAATGCAACTCCAATAGCTCCTCATCAGAGCTTAGACTCTGGATATGAATTGTAAGTGCTCTCAGGGATGGAGATACACTCCCAAATACCCGCAGAGGCCAGAGGACAAAATACTGACATAAATGCACATGCATATGTCATATGGCTGATGGGGTTGCAGCAAACTGAAAAGGCTTGTATTTTTCCGAGGAAGTTAGAAATTCAATTCATATTTGAAATTTCTAGGTCTTCAATTGTGGCCTAGATCTATGTCTGTGTCCATATATATGTATATGTATGTGTCGATAGTTATGGGCTGCTAGCTTGAGAATTTTGCATTAAGTTTTATTTCTCAGGTTTAGTTCTCACAAGTATAGCTTTGTGGATCATAAATATAGACAGTGAGGACTATTCCCATTTATATATGTATTTGAATAGACAGTACAAATGTGATAATGAGAAAAATGTGCATTAGCCTATGTATACTGGCAGCTAATACAGAATCTACTTTTCCCAATGTGTCCTTTTCTTTGGGAAATTTTCAAAAGCCATCATAGTTTTTCCTTCTAAAATGGCAAAAGACACAAACAAGGAGTTTGGGGACCTAAAGCAGTCCTCATACAGGACCAAGCCTAAAGGAACCATCAGCAGAAGCCTCAACGTGTCTTTTCATGAACTCTAATTACCTCATCTTCACTTGGCTGTCTTCTTCTGATTCTTTTAGATTTAACACACACATCTGGAAACATTAGATCTCCATCTCACATACAGCCACCAGCTTGGATCAGGAGCCTCCACCCTGCACTTCTATGGCTATGTCAAGCTCTGTGTATCATGCCTATTTTAATGACTGTCTCCCCAGGACACAGGCTCTTTGCTTTCTGAATACCCAGTGCCCAAGATATAATAGGCATATCTTCATGGAACTCAGCAGGTACTCAGTGCATGTTTAAATAGTAAATAAATACATTTGTACGATAAGGAAAGAACAGATGATTTCAGTGGTCATATCCAATTGTAAAATATTATGGAAAATTCCTCATTTACCTCTATTGGCTTCCCAAGGAAATTCTTATCTGTCACCTTATACCGGTAGAAGTCACCTTTGTGCTTGTAGGAGACACTGATATCCATATTCAAATGAAGTTGTTTAATCAGGAGTGAATATTCTGTCAGCCCATCAATGGCATTAATTGTATCCTATTAATGATCAACAAGGTACAAAAACATGGTTAGTTTATTTATACACCCCTGTGTGCAAATGGACCTATATTTTTGAGACCAGGATCCCACAATGTAGCCCACTTTGGCCTTGAACTTGAAATCTTCTTGCTTCACCTCCCAAGTGCTGTGCACCATCCTGCCAGGCTCGACAAATACCCTTCCTTGGGAGGGTAGGCCACACTATCTACAGACAAAGCTTGGAGTTTCAAGCCTCCAGAACCATGATCTCATAAATTTCTGTTTATTATAAATTGCTCAGTCTACGGTATTCTGTTATAGCAGCAAAAAAGTGACTAAGGCATTATATTTAGTAGGCACATATGATTGCTACTCAAAAAGTATTTAAAGCCTGAGTAAATGGATTACTGTATCATCCTGGATCCCATCTTCTTCTCCTGTGAAACAAGGAACTAACTGTCACTAGATCAGAGATGCTAAGTGTATGGCTTCTCCTGCGACTGTGCCCGTGACTGCTGACAGTAACCCGTAGGACATGTTTTCCTGATAAACCTATAGTTTCCTGACAAGAAACTCACTAGATAATCTCTAAATTAATTAATCTTAAGGGACCCTTATACCTGTAACATTTATACATAGATATGGATGATAGAATATATACATATATATATATACATATATATATATATCCATTATGATCTAAACACCCAGGGGATAGAAATGTTAATATTGAGCTCAACTTTATATAAAGATGTGCATGTGTCACTTAGTGACCCCATAATAATGACCTGTCGGGCAATTTCATCCCAGAGCACACTAACACAAGTCTGAATGAGACAGATCAATCTCAATCAATGGACACCATAGACATGAGACCTGTGAGTATATTGTGGTGAAACATGGCATCTTGATTTACAATCGAGTTTCTTTTTATATGCAAAATGAGTACATACTAAAATAATGATACCACGTCTCATATAGGAACTATAGTTCAGGATAGAGGATGTGTTTTCTACCTGAAAGTTCCTAGGTTCAATACAGAACACCCTCCAAAAAACACATAAACAAGTAACATAATTATTTATTACCATTATCAACCATTGTGTGCTATAGATGATTATTAGTGATTTCCTTTAAAAATTTTTTTTGTTCATTTTACTTGTAAGCACACAGAGAGAAGAGAGGGAGAGGGAGAGAGAGAGAGAGAGAGAGAGAGAGAGAGAGAGAGCCAGAACCTCCAGCCACTGCAAATGAACTCCAGATGTATGTGCCACTTTGTGCATCTGGTTTTTTGTGGGTACTGAGGAATTGAACCCAGGTCGTTAGGCTTTGCAAGCAAGCGCCTTAACTGCTGAGCCATCTCTTCACATTAGCATCATCACAAACAAGTGAGTAATGTATTGCACTACTTTACTATAGCTACAGATTCATTTGGCAATAGAAACTTTTCAGCTCTATTGTAACCTTAAGGAACCACCACTATATATGTGGTCTGTCATTGAACAAAACATTGCTACATAGTACATGACTATGTATTATACAGTTATATAACAGTAGTTATAATATCAAACATGACTGATAGGAGGCAAGAGAATAACAGCACTCATGTTTATTTGTTTTTTTTTGTTTGTTTTGCAAGAGAGGGGACATCAGTACCTTTGCTTACATGGCAATCCCTATTTAAACAGGATGTGACCCAACTACTGCAAAAGCTTTCCATGATCATAAAGAATCATAAAGGAAGAACTAGGCACAGTTAGGAAACATGAGTTCTGAGTAGGTTCCCTGAATAAACCATCTCAGGCTCCTCCTCGGTCCAGATAACATCTAGGAGTCCCTTAATTTAGACATTGACTCATACTTCTGAGAGCTCATTTTGTGGAAAAAGGACACAGAGGCCAAAAGGAGAGTGGAATGTGTGGTTTAGGATATAATAAAAATGTCCACAGGAGGATGGAAGAAGCCAAAGATGTGTTACCTGGGTGGAGTAGAAGCCGCCTCCATATCTCTGCTCTTCGGACAGCCACTTGATGATTGGGTTGACATAATTCATCTCTTTCAGGCTCAGGATGGTGAGTAAAGCATAGGCTGTGGTTTCCACCATTCCTGCTGTGCCAGAGTTAGATCCAGAGCTGTCTGTGCTTTGAAGATTGTCTTTCCAAAAACGGTAAATGGGTGGGTCACCTGATAGTGACACATCATATTCATTAACAAAAGGAGAAATATGAATTTAACATATTTCTGATTTCTGCCTTCTGATTTCTGGAAGTTACTTTCTCTGTAAGAATTTCCTCAGGTAAGGACTGACCTGAAAGTTGTCCTCTGACTTCTACACACGTGTGGTGGTGTGTGCACACCTGAACTCTCACTCTCTCTCCACCTCCTTCCTCCCTCTCTATCTCTCTCAAATACACTAAATGAATAAATTATTGGGGCTAGCGAGATGATTCAGTGGTTAAGACACTTGCCAGCAAAGCCTCATGACCCTGGTTCGAATCCCCAGAACCCATGTAAAGCCAGATGCACAAAGTGGCGCTTGCATCTGGAGTTCATTTGCAGCAGCTGGAGGACTTGACACATGTTCTCTCTCTCTCTCTCTCTCTCTCTCTCTCTCTCTCTCTCTCCCTCTCCCTCTCTCTCTCTTATCTCTCCTCTGCTTGCAAATAAATAACTAAACATATTTTTAAATAAAAATTTAAGAAATATAATTTTAAAAAGAACTTCTCCAAGGTGAGAAACACAAAATATTCCATAACACATAACTCCTTAACTTCATTTTATTTATTTATTTCCACATGTGTGTGTATGTGCTTGCCAGGGCCGCCCACTATTGCAAATAAACACCAGAAATGTGTGCAAATTTGGCATTTGGCTTTGGCATATGTAGGTGACCAGAGAATTGAAGCAGGGACAGCAGGCTTTGCAAGCAAGCAGCTTTAACTGCTGAGCCATCTCTCCAGCCTCTCTACCTGTATTTTTAAAAGGTCAACATAGAAAGGTCACAGGCACAAGGGGAGATAGGACAACAGAATTGGAAGTACAATGAGCTGAGATTTTAGTGGTTTAGGTTCTAGTATCTTCTCTACTACTAACTGACTGGGTAAAGTTGAGCTCTTTAGTTCTTTAGTTATGTGAGACTCAGTCTCATAACATTTAGGGAGATAATATTCACTTCTACATAGTGAAAGTCACATGAGAGAAATACTAAAGGGGAAAGCATGTGTCAACCTGAAAACCCCATGCACACATGAAGGACTCTCGTCAGTATTCACACTGGAAGGTAAGTGTGACATAGTATCATTCTCCCTGATGGAAAAAGTCATGCTCTGAGAAACTTGAAATGACACTCCAATCCTTAGACAGATCTTTCATTATCTCCCCCCAATTCAAAGCACCAGTAATTTCACAAATGCAGTACTTTTCTAGATTCTAAATTATATTTGCTATTGCTTTGGTAACAAACCAGTCATCTCAAATACATCTTGGAACATTTTTTAAAGTATGATGTTTTGAAGGCTGGTCAAATTTTGCAGTGTCTTTTTAAAGTTCATGACCTAGGAAAAGACAATTTCTTGACCCTCTTAAACTCAGATTTACAATACTTAAAATGAAAGGTTTAGTTTAGGTTCTTGAAGAAACTTCCAGCTTAAACATTATTTTAGTTATTAAATTCTCTCCCAGCTCTTAAATTCTATGATTTTTATAGTCCATTTTATAATACCCAAGGTATTTTTGTGTTATTTTTGAAGTATTGTAGAGTGGTTTTGAGGTATGTGTTAAAACTTAGACATTTTTAAATGATGACAGAAGTGAATTTGATAGATGGTCATAAACCTCATGTAAGTCATTAAACTTTTCAAAAACACAGCTGGGAGAGGGTTCAGAACTGCCACCGTGCCAGTGATCCCAGCTACCTGGAAAGGTAGAAGCCAGGTCATATCCTCCTCTGCTCAAAGTCTTACAGTGGCTTCCATTGTCACTCAAAGTGGAAGTTAAAGTTATTGTGCTCCCTGTGCATGAATTGCAGGCCATGCTTGCTCTGGTTGGAGGCAGCCCTACACCCATCTGCCTGCCTTGGAGAGTGGACATGGGCCACATGCAGCCTCACTTCATCTGCTTGCTTGGGTGCTGAGGTGGTTTGAGCCAGGTGTTCCACCCCCCAACCCACCCCCATAAACTTATGTGTCTGGAATGCTTGATCCCCAGCTGATGGCAGTTTGAGTATTGGAGTCTTGTTGGAGCTGTGTTGTTGGGGGCGGGCTTATGGTGTTATAGCCAGCTTTCCCTTGGCAGTGTTTGGCACACCTTCCTGCCACTGTTTGCCATCTGTTGTGGTGGAGGTGATGTCCACCCCTCTGCTCATGCCATCATTTTCTCTGCCATCATGGAGTCTCCCCTTGAGTCTATAAGCCAAAATAAATTCTTTCCTCCCATCAACTTGCTTTGGGTCAGGTGCTTTCTGCCAGCAATGAGAAAGCAGACTATAACAGTTGCTAATATGGTTGATGTATGGTGTGTCCTCACCAAAACTGGTGTTAGGGTTTGGTCCCCAGGGCTGCATCATAAAGAAAGGGTCACAATGGGAGAAGTTTGCATTAGGAGGGTGGAACCATCATGAATGGGTGAATGCTTTCCTGGAGGGAATAGGTCCATTGCCCACTTGCCCTTCTGCTTTCTACCATGAGAGGTTTGTTAAAAGCCAAGCTGAGTCTGGCACTGTGCTCTTGAACCTCTGGAACTGTGAGCTAAAATCAACCTGCCTTTTTCACCGGGCATATTGGCTAATCTCCATTGTCAACTTGCTGGAATCTAGAATCACCATGGAAACAAACATCGGTGCATGTTTTTGAGGGTGTTTCTAGATTAGGTTGAGGCGGGAAGATCAATCCTACCTGTGGGCAGCCCTGCCCCATGAGCTGGGTTTCCAGAATGAATATAAAGGAGACAGCAAGCAGAGGTCCAGCATTCATCTCTCTCTACTTCCTGACTGTGGTTGCAATGTGAGCAGCCACCTGGAGCCCCTTCGGCCTGCCTTCTCCACCATGATGGGCTGTATTCTCTCAGACTGAAGCTGAGGTAAACCCTTTCCCCCTTAAGTTGCCTTTTTCTGGGCATTTTTACAGCAAAGAGAAAGTAACTAATAGAGTCTCTGGTATTCTGTTATAACAACAGAAAGTGAACTTAAACAGGCATCTTAACCATTGCACAGCTCTATGCAGAATGA